>CM051269.1:6564636-6616170 GCA_027921565.1 Artemia sinica
AAGTCCTTAAGCTTCATATGTCTTCTAAACTGAAACAGCACATTCATAAAGTACTTCCATCAGATTAAACAATTGTTTAATTTAACAAAAATTGGCAATCTATTTAAAACCCAGTTACGTCCAGAATTGCCTTCAATTATCCAACTTAATTCTACCCTTCTTATTTCTAAGGGTTAGTTCTAAGTGTGTATACGGTTGCATTTTTTTTGTTTTTACTGAGGAAAACTAGAATAGCAGGAGAAAAAAAAAATAAAAATATATACCAAAGCAAAGCAATTTTTGTTTTATTCCAAAAACTTAATTGGGTAACTTACCATTTTTAATAGCTGAAGATGCAAAAGAGGTGATGACTTCAGCCATATTTGGAATTTGAGGCAAGTTCATAATAGAATCTCAGAACAGAGCTAATGCCAATTATGAAACATATAATACTATCAACAATACTTGGATATTTTACATCAGTTTTACCCAGGACTGTATAAGCAAAAAGCACCTGGAAAGAGACAAGTTATAAAGAAACATTTCTAGTAGTGCAAAATAATTTTTCTTAATACACTGTCAAGCATATGTTGACCTCCCTCAGCAATCAAAAGCATTATATACATGATCAATTTTGCTATTTCTTTAAATAAAGCGAATTAAATTTAAAAAATAATGTTTTGATCTAAGGGTTCTAGTATGGAAAACTTGTACACTGGAAAAGTGATATTTTTGCAAACAGGATTAAAGTTAAAAAATGGGCAGCAGAACATGTTTGGTAGCTGGTTCAACTGCTTTACCTATGTTTATGCCTCTGGGGATGACATGACTCCCTATGGGTAAATGGCAGTAAATTATGAAATTTACCCATTGTTTACATATTGTGTTTGTTATTGGGAAGTATCAAGACCTTTTTCTGTAGAGGGGGGATTTTTTCTGGGGGAAAGAATTTTGTACATGGAAAATTCTCTGTAGGTAGAGAATTTTAAGCAAAGATTTTTTTGTGAGGGGGGGGGCATTTTCCATCGAGTGAAGGCAAACTTCATAGCGCAATTTGAAAAACAATTGGAAACTATTTTTTTTTCAACTAGAAGTATAAGGGGGGCTGTCCACCTTCTCAATACATTGTTCTTCATGTAAGAAGTTTGACTTTTGTCCCAATTTTTTAAGAATACCTCCTAAAATACAAAATCTGTTGGACTGAAACAAGAAACTTATCAATGATTTATCAATTGACAATTATTTCCAGCCTTATAGAAATGAAAATTTCACAAGATCTGAGAAAAACGTTTTGAGTCTGAATCTTCCACTGGATTCTATTATAGACTATGAGAAAGCAAAGAGATACTCCTGATATTTCCCATTTTATGAGAATCATTGATATGCCTATACCTTACAAACAATTGACAATCTATTTAAAACCCACTTAAAACCAGGCCTAAATTAATTTTAGGGTACAGCATGGGACTATAGCCAGGTGGAAGAATACTGAGAAACAGTTGCAATGGAGGCATTTGATGTTGAATGATAAATTTTTGTTTTTTTCTAGGCATGTATCTTTTCTGTATAACACAAAATATTGCTCAATTATAGCAGGGTCTATGGTTGTCTGCTCAACATTTTGATTAATGGCAAAAAGTACCCAAATTAATAACAAAAACAGAACCTATGACTCTATGCAGCTTTTATCAAATAATAAAATATGAAAAATAAACACTTAAACATAGTGAAGAGAAATTGTATTTACATACCATTGGATAGATTGGAGAGACTCATTGGTGGCACCTCCACAGTCCCCTGGATCGTGACAAATATTTATTTTGGTAATTTCAATGAAATATATACCTGTATGCTCAATTTCAATAACCATAGAAACTAAGTAGCCTGTTTAGCTGAATTATCTAATTTTTAAATGTATCATTTTAAACTCTCTAACAGCGATTTTATTTGTTAGGGAATTTCTCTTTTGCTTCTATAATAGTCTAATATTAGTTATCATCTAATTTTCAACAGCACAAAAATATATGTTGGGAAAATTGTTAGCTAGTGGTTTTGGTAAATTTTGAGAAGATTCCAAAACTTAGATGGGGACAAAGTGAGCACACAATTTGATACTTTTTAATGGGTCTTCTGCATATATAGCCTATATTGCTGTCATTTACAAGTCAGATTTAAATTGATTCAATGCATGTTAGAGAGACACACCCAGTTGCTGACACTCCTTGACAAAAGTAGTAAAGATACAAGTAATACCGCTGCATCCCTTACTTTATTCTCCTTCCTATTATAAGTCATTACCATGTTGATGCATACCCCTTCCCCCCCATGATCAAACACACAGCCCTAGATCAAATATTTCTTAGGTGTCTATAATGATATGATCTATTATAGGTACAATGTTGAAACAATTTTTTGAATGCCAAAAAATCCACTGTGTCTAAGTGATTACAGTGGACTTATTGACATTAGACATCACTTTAGGGTCCACATAAGGCTTTAAAATTACTCTTGCAGACTATATGATTATCAGGTTTGGAAATATTATGATAAAAAAGGCATTAAATGGTGCACTCATCTTTTCTCAATAACAGCAATGGAATCATATCTAAATTTACTGCAGTTTTAATTGAATTGTGTAAAAAGGCTGGTAAAATGTAATTTTTCTGCATATCACAAAGAACAAATTGTTTTACAAATATGATTTCTTTTGAAGAGTAACTGTAAAATAAAAACTGTGCTTTTTCTTGGTTTCTTAAGTTCTAGGGTAATATCTGGAGCCACTGACAAACTTTTCCACTTAAATTATATATCAATTTTCATTACAACTTTACTTTACTCAGATACAACCCTTATTTTGTATTCTTGTAATGAATTTTCTATGGTTTTAATAAAGTGTTAAATCAATTTCAAGGGAATGAGTGACATAAGGAAAGTTCAGTGTATATACACAGTTCAGGGCATATATTTGACCAGAACAGGAAGAGAGGTGGAAAAAGCAAATTTGCAACAGAAATCAACATTATGCTAGATTCAAGATGAAACTCTGATTCTAACAATATGTCTGTTTCAGTGAATCCAAAATTTTACAGAAGATTAAGGGGAGAGAGTTGCACTGTCAGAAAAGCAACATGATTAGCATTAAATAAGAAATCTATAGGTACACCTTTTATTTTTTTTAGTTTCAAATGCAACTTCAGAAAAGTTGTTGCCTAAATCCAGACTGCTACAAAGTTCTTTAAAAAAAGTTTCAAAAGCTGGTGTCAGTACATCATTCCTACTCTCCAGAAGGAAATACTATAAAATTCTACAAACCACTTTAAAATATTCTAAATCATAGCTATACTTTACCCCCCAGCATGGTTAAGTGAAGCCTATATATTGAATTGTAGGTTATATATGTACTGAATTTTCCTGAACTGAGAAGGGGGGGGGAATACAATTAATTTGCAATGCATATGAATGTTTTATTTAAATTCAAGATCAAATTTTTCATATTCAAAAGGCCTATGATGCTTGGAAATAGCATCAAATATTAAATCTGTTGGCTTTCCTTTTGTTTTGTTAGGTCTCTGTTCAGAAGCAAGTTCAGAGCTACTAAGCTACTAAGTGTTTTAAAGAAGTTGTTAGAGCTGGTATCAGTACATAATTTATTCTAACCAGATGGGACACTACAAAATTCTGAAAAACACTTTAAAACTTTCTAAAACACATACTTTACCTTTAAAATGGTTAAATGAAGCCTATAGCTTTAATTGTTAGCTATATATTCACTGAATTTTTCTTAATCCAGAGGGGGGGGGGGAGTAGAATTCATGTTCAAAGAAAATGAATGTTTTATTTAAATTCAAGATCAAACTTTGAGTCTAAATATAAGGGTATTTTGTATCTATCTCAATGTTCAGCTGATTAAAAAATTAACCTTTTCTAAAGCAATTCACAGAAGCTTATAATAGCCTATTTCCTATTGGAAAATAAGAAGCCTATACTAATACCAAGGAGGTCATGCATAAAAATTGGTAGCTTACAACATAATTTAGCTAAAATGAAAGTGAATATACCCATTGATGCCATTTTTATGCTCTTTCATACTGTAATTCAATAATCACTTCTGCAGCAAATACCATTTTAAGCCCTTAAAGGACTCAAAACAGCCCGTTGTCACTAATAGGGTAAAGGTACTGAAGATTTGACAGTTTTTGTAAAAAAAACACTTTTTCTACTCCAGAAGGTTTAATTTAAAGACTTTTGGTTTGAAAAGGGTTTCAGTATTTAGAAAAAATATCTTCAAATTTAACTGTTGGATTAGAAGTTTGAAGTTTTATCAGAAAAGGGTAAAAAACTTCAATTTTCTTAAGTTGGAGCATTTTCACCAACAAATTTGACAGAAAAATAAAGTTACCTGCTTTTGATGTAAGTTGGAACCCAATTTGACACATGTCAAAATACTTGAGGAATAATTATGGGCAGATCCTGGTGGATTCAACATGTCTATTCTTTTTCTATATTTCTTTGTTTCTCTTCAACTGCTTAAAATGGGTAAATGTATAAAATACTATTCAGATAGTGGAAGCAAAAAATTGAAAAATTGCCTCAACTATAGGGACAAAATTGGATAATCATATGGAGTGTAATTGTGTGACCTAGGACTCTATAATACAATGTGTGATATAATAGTGTGATATAGGTCTCTTTATAATGCTATTTGGAATGGCCCACTTTATCTGAGCTTTACTGGTACAGCAGAAATTTCTTTGTTGTTCACAATCAGTCTTGTCAACATTTGGCCATTTCAAAGATAATCTACCAGTTTAATCCACTTTAAAAAAAAAAAACTTTGACTATCTTTTGTCTGGAAAGTCTAGAATTCTTGAAATATGCATGTCCTACTTAATATTATTAGAAGTTTGTGACACCAATGAGTTTAACATGTTTCATTAGCATTTTGGGTGGGATTGGAATTCCATGCTAATTAGGGAGGGGTTCATGCTAATAAGGGATAAATGAATTAGGGTGTTGCAATCAACCAAGTCAAATGCTTAAAAATATGAACATAGCATGAGGCCAAGCAGGAGTTCCTCAGATGATGGAAAAATCTTGCATAAAATTGGCAAAACTATAATTAACAAAAAAATTAATGTTTTTTTCATGTGAAACATTATTACAAATAATAATCAGCATTCTCTTGTTGTTGAGAAAATACCTGTAAATTCAACAAGTATGTTTTTGTCAGAGGACCCTTGGATTTTGACACCAATTGCTTCTCATCTGTTTTACATGTTCAGTGAAGTTTCAACAGTCACCTACATTATGACAGGGCCTAATCTGTCTGTCAAAAATTTTGACAAGGTTAATACAAGATATTCTCAATAGAAAAGAGTCTGATAATAGAAACCAGTATCTACATTTGAATTTGGCTGAAGGAACATTTTTAGTTGGTTTGGTATTCCACTACAACAGACAAGAATTTTCAACACTTGGAACCTAGTTTTGCCAGTATAATATTAGCTGCCATTTTAACTTAATTTTATCAGGAAAAAGCCAATATGGCTACATTTTGGAGAAGATCAGATGTACTGGTGCAGATCCCAACTTTTTTTTTTGCCAAAAAATAACCAAGTAATGACAGTTTGAACAATACATGGCTAAAAAATTGTTGGGAGCTCATTTTGTGTCAAAAACAGGAAACTGATTGAATTGAATATTCTTTTCTTATCTGGGTGTATTGGATATAGTGTCCACATTTTGCATTGCAAATATAACATGCCAAAACTTTTTTACTGAGCATATTTCCAACAACAGGAACAACCTCCAAAACAAAACTGTGACTGCACCAACTAGTGCCTCCTTCAAGTCAAGACTTGACAAAGAATGGAACAACAAGCCATGGAAATATAAGTGGGACAATCCATCCTTCTCAGCTGCCAACTAATGCAGCATCACTGGGGCCCATTTCACAGGGACATTCCAAATTAACATCATTGATGCAGAGCAGAACAGATCCAGCATGGACCTTATTTCACTCTGAAGGGTAAATTAAGGTAATTGAGGTAGATGGTGTTGCAAGTCATGACTAAGCAGAGTTAGGCTATCTTGTTTTGAAGAAAAATTTTTACAGCAGTTCCGAAATTGCACTATCAAATTATTGGTGCCATTACCCTAGTTTTAAAGCACATTTCTGAAAAAAAATGGCTAGTTAAAAAAAAAATGCCATTTGCAGCTGATTCAGGAATGGTAATGATTATTTTTCTTAGTCTGAATAGTAAAATTTTATTTTAAAATCAAATTTTCAGAAACTCTTATAAAAAGCTAGAAACCCCTCAAAACTGCCATAAGTTTTGTTGTGATGTCATTATTGAGGGATTTTGGGCTCTTTATAAAACATTCTGCAAATTTGTTTTTTAAGTAATATTTTACTCTCAAGACTAAGGATAATAATAATTCCACTCCTAAATCAGCTGTAAATGGCAATTTTTTCCAATTAGACAGCTTTTTCTTAAAAACCTTTGCCAACTATGGACTGTTTTCCTTTTGGGATCCCATTAAGGGCTTAAAATGGAACTTGTCCCAGAAAGGATTCTTACTTGAGAAAGAGTATAAGAGAAGGCATTGAGTGATGTATTCACTTTCCTCCTAGTTTAATTGTGCTGTAAACTGTAAACTTACACAAACATTTTAAACATCAATAACCATTTGCATTAATTCCAAAATTGTATTTAACTAGCCTAAATCAACTAGGCTAGCCTACAGTCTATAATAGCCAAAAGCCACTAATCTTCATTTAACCACCCAATTTTTAATAAGGATGTAGCCTAGTCTAATGAGTGTTTACACTGAAGGTGAAACCAAACTATAAAACTGAATGATTGTTTGGGTAAATATTGAGCAGTTCACATGAATGACCAACAAATAAAGTAAAAATACTGCTCAATCCCATTTTATGTTCTTAGAATTTAATCATTGCTTTATAATCTAATCTTTCTAACCTTTCCTAAATAACTTGGTAAAGTTCTACCAAATCATATTATTGAGTTAGGACAAAAGTGAATACACCATTCGATGCCTTTTTTTTATGTTGATTACAAATATAATAATCATTTCTATTGGAAATGAATTTCAGCCCCCCCCTTATATATGCCAATTCAGGGTTAGGTTGGGTAAGGTATAGCCTATAGGGGGGGGGGGCTGAAATTCATGTCCAATAGAAATGCTTATTATATTTGTAATCAGCATAAAAAAAAGGTTGTAAAGTTCTACAAAATCATATTATTGATTTAGGACTAAAGTGAATACACCATTCGATGTCTTTTTTTATGCTGATTACAAATATAATAAGCATTTCTATTGGAAATGAATTTCAGCCCCCCCCCCTTATATATGCCAATTCAGGGTTAGGTTGGGTTAGGTATAGCCTATATAGGGGAAGGGCGGAAATTCATTTCCAATAGAAATACTTATTATATTCGTAATCAGCATAAAAAATGGCATCAAATGGTGTATTCACTTTAGTCCTAACTCAATAATATGATTTCATAGAACTTTACCAAAAGGCATCAAATGGTGTATTCACTTTATTCCTAACTCAATACATGATTTGGTAGAACTTTACCAATAACTTACCCATAATTGCCTATATAACCTGTTTCCTAGGCTATGCATTTATTGATTCTCAATTTTGTCAGGATTGATTTAATTTATAGGTAAACTAGTTTTAATGACGCGGACAGAGGTATGAGCCATATTTGAAATAAGAGAAAAAAGTATCAGTAAAAATTTAGAATTGGTACTCCTGATAAGGAGACATGTTAACAAAAAAATTCTTACTTTAAAATGTGTATAATGATCCTAGTTAATATATCATCCAAGGGGAAAACCTTTATCATCAAGTCTTCCCTCTTTTTTCCTTCTTTCTTCAACTTAAAAGAAAAAAAAATTCAATTTTCTCCATGCTAAAACGCAACCCATAAATCTTTTGAAATTCCCACTATTAATTGTTCTATAAATCGTTTTTATAGATAGCGTTTATCCCGGCCGAGTTTAATAGACGAGTTCCCGGCCGAGTCTGTTGATTTTGAATTGAAGTTAGGTTAGGTTGTATTAATATTATTGTATTTTCGCCCCTGCTCATTAAAAAAAAAAAACGGAATTAACAATGACCGGGCTGAACGCTATCTATAGAACAATTTATTTGGCAATATAGCGGCAATTTCAAAGGATTTACGGATTGCGTTTGAGCATGGAGAAAATTGAATTTGTTTTCTTTTAAGTTGGAAAAAGAAGGAAAAAAGAGGAAAGAGTTGATGATAAAGGTTCTCCCCTTGAATAATGTGTTAATTAGGATCATTATACATATTTTAAAGTAAGAATTGTTTTCTTAACATGTCTCCTTATCAGGAGTACCAATTCTAAATTTATACCAAAGTATCATCTTTGGGGGTCTGTAAAGGACTTACAATTAAATTTGTGAGGAAAATGATTATTATGCTCAGAAAAAGTATAAAAAAGACATTGAGTGGTACGTTCACTTTATTCGTACGTCATTTACGTGAATTATTCAATATTTACCGGTTGACTTATCAATAAAAGAATTTCACAAGCAGGTTTTGAGCTTTATTTTTTACAAGCTTTTTCCACAACTTTTTTTTATCCAGAACAGGGTTGCCATTGCCAATCACCGACTTTTCAAAACATTGCAAATGAAGGCTGAAAAAGAGGGACTTTTGCGAAAAAAGAGTGCAAGTTAAAAAATTTGCAATTTCACTGTTCACAGCACTGTTGCCATATTGGCTTATTTCCCGCCAAACTGGCATATTTTGAGTGTGACCGGTGGGAAGATATTGAGTCATCCCACCAGGCGTAAATCTTGGCGTATTTTAATTTAACTTGCGTATTTTTGGCGTGAAATGCTTTATCCGAAAGAAATTATTTTCCTTATTTGGATCCAATTACTTTTTGTCATATAACAAAGCTGTATTATCCAATAGTATCGCCAAATTCTTTTCTTTTATAATAATTTTATACTATCTATTTCGAAAACCAGACATCGAAAACTGGATTATCAAAAACCAGACAAAGGAAATTGACACATATAAATAAAATTTTCCCCTCGTAAAACTATAAGAGCCTCATTCCTTGATTTTTAACAAACTTGTATTGAGTCTAGGAAGCCCAATGCCATTTCTTATTGTTTGTTATTCGGACTAGGACTGCAAGCAAGTTATTTAGTGGAAAAAATTCAAATGGTTTGTTCTTGAGTTTAAACTAAAACTTTATTTTGTTGTGCGTGGAAGTTTGTTACTTTTTTCAGACTTTTTTTTACTTTTGAAAGATGAAGCATGGCTAGCCTAATACACAGTAGGCTAGTTTGGATTTTATTACGGAGTTGGGGATCTCCCTACTTTGCTTTGAAAGGTAATAAGACCAAAAGAATCATTTATGGCAACTATATAAATAAGCTTCTTTGCCGGAGATTTGGGGCTTTGATAAATAAATGGTAAAGGTGCAGATTATTGGCTCTCTACGATTAAGTATTTCCACCCTGTTTCTCTCCAAATAGAACTTACCTTTCATGTACTTGAAAATTATTCATGGTATTAAAGTGAACCATTCAAAATTTACCTGCACTCCATATGGGGAAGAAGAAAAGTGTTTTGAGCCTCTTGCCTTTTCTAAATCCCGATTTTTAAGGATATAAAGACTTTAAAATTATGTTTCTTAAATGGGAAAAAAAATTTTGGTGTGGCTGAGGATTAAATTTCTGCTGAGATCATAGGGATTTTTGTGTGACAAATTTAGCTAGTTAAAGAAAAAGTGTCTAAAAAACACAGCAAAAGCTAATACCTTCAATAATTTTCCGTTTGATGTAGAAGAATATGCTAGACTACGCTAAAGAACAGTCAACTGTTAAAACAAGAAATAGGCACAAAAAGATAATGGTTTTATAAAAATATCATTAAACTTTCGTATATAGCCATAATATATAGCCATGTCCATAAGTGGTATTTTCAGGGGTGGGGGAGTTAGAAACTATTTTGTATATTTTTCATCAACTTAACAAAATTTGGAAATTGTGTAAAACGTATTCGGAAAGAGTATTGAATGGAAAAAGAGAATATATATTTCTTTTTTTTGTGGTTTCGATACTTGTGTCTTATAGCCACCACACTCAAGTTCTGTTGAGAAGTGAATTTTGGTTAATGCTAATCTGATGCTACTCTGAAATATGATGAAAATATAATACTTAATCAACAAAATTTTTAAAACTACAACGAAGAATTAAAGAAGGGGGGGTGCCCAGACCACATTATATTAAATACATAACCTAAACTAACCTAGCCTAACCTAGCCAAAATACAAACTAATTATTTAATTAAAATATAGCTACAATTTAGTTTCCCACCGAGCCGAAGCTAATATTATCTGGTATAAAGACCATGAAAACCGGTTATTGGTTCAGGTTCACGATACAAGATCTCGAGTGTCTATAAGACAAAATTACCCTGCTTTCTTTGCTATGAGTCTACGTAGGCCACCCTGTTATGTTTTTCATATAAGGTGGAGCCAAACTCTGATTTTTGTGTATTTTGTGACAATTATTCTCGTTTATTTTCGCCAGTGGTCGGTGTCACCAAATTTGGCAATTTGCTGGAATATTTAGTGCTTGTCGGTTGTATAATACACATTCGAGAAGTGAAGTTTGGTTAATGCTAATGAAGTCAAAGTTAATATGATGAAAATATAATATTTTAGAAACAATTTTGCACATTAAGGGGTGTGGGGGTAAAATATAGCATATATTAAATACATAACCTAACCTAACCAAAATACCAATTAAATACTTAAATAAAATATAGGTACAATTTATTTTCCAACCCAGCCGAAGCTAACTCTTTGGTATAAAGAAGTTGCTTGACGATTTTCTTGTGTCTTGTTTGTATTATTCGTGATTAAATATCTGGAGTGTGTATTACATAACCGAAAAGGATCGAATATTTCTTATCTGAACTGAACAGCAAAATAAAAAAAATTCTTTATAGAAAGTTTCTAATTGTTGGGTGTTCAGAGTCGCATACAGTATACCACCAACCCCCTTAATTCCAAAATATAGCACTAGACTATGCCCTATTCTTTTTCCAGGTGGGTTTTATTTGTTATCATGAACAAGCTTTTGACCAGAAACAAATAGCTCTAAATTTAATCAAAGGTAGCTCGAGTGGTTGCCCCCTTAATGAAACCCAGTGTTCAGCCTCAGAGTGCCATATATGGTGCAAAGTTCTTCCAGGCCTTACACTGTCCTTCCGCGCATGACGTAAAGGTTCAGAATTGTTCTTCGTCAGAAGCAGAAAAATACAAATAAAAAATTGACCTAAAACTAACCCAACTAAACCTAGCGGGTGAAAATTTTTTTTGACTGTAGCACTGGAAACTGTTAAGAAACTTTCAAGTTTGGGCAATTTTATCAGTTTAGGAACTGACCGTTTTGGCAGTCATGGTTTTCAAAGATTCTGGCCTATTGTTGGCGTGTTTTTCAAAGAGTCTGGTGTATTTTTTGGTACACCTCCGTGCAACACTAGTTCACAGTATCTCCAAGTTTTCTGATCACTCTTTTATTAAGGAAAAGCCCTTGATATGGCTTAAAATTCTACTGAAATAGCAGGAATTGCATTATTAAAAACTAGGGGTCAATGAAAAGGATATTAAAACTCAAAAGCGAGGTGAAACACTTTTTGACAAAATTTATATAGGTTCAGACCTGTAGAGAATATATGCTTTCCTCTTCTTCAAAACCTGTCATGTATGTAATCCTCTAAGCCCAAGAAATAAAAAGAGGGTAGACCAAGAGACTCATCAATAACTAACCAATGGATTCATTTCTGAAATTGTCTGTCATCTAACCCAACTACTCTCAAGGATAGCAAGAAATCTCTTATCTATGATTTTACCTCCTTTTCTCAAAATTTACTCCTTTTTTTGTCATTTTGATTGTATGAGCCCAATCCAAAACAAATTTTTGGGCCCCTAGATGGTATGATTTTGGTTTTAAAAAAATATTTTCGCCAATATGGGCCATTTGCACTTAAAAATGGTGCGTGGAGTCTTTGCAGAATTTTATCTGCAAGGTCTAGAAATAGACTTTTAAAAGATTAATTTCCAAGAAAATGGTTGCACCAAAAAGCTCCAGTTCCAGTTCTAAAATTTGTATACAGGGTATATAAAATTTGTATACAGGGTATATACGAAATGACCCACACCCCTGAGAACATGGAGAGACCTTTTTTTCACACAAACTTAAAATTTAATCTACTTGCAGAATCTCAGAGCATGAAGGGTGGATCAAGATAAAACTTTCACTAAGTGTAAGGGGGCCAAGGGACTTCAAATATTGTATGGGCGTGAAGAAGAGAGGGGGGAAGGCTAAAAATATTCATTTCAAAATAAGCAAGTGTTTATGTCTTTTTTACAGTTTAGTAGTAAGATGAATTGAAAGGTATTTGCTCCTTTTTCAAAAATATTTATTAACAACATATTCGAAATCAATGTGATAATCACAATATTACTGTAAAAGCGTTTAGGCATTATGAGATCTTCGAATTTAAAGCCCAAGGGTGAGGTGTAGGCTGAGGGAGAGTGTTAAAATTTAAATAATCTACCAATATAAAAATCGGGAAAAATATTTGGTTCCAGAAAAAAAACTCGATCCTGTTGAATGGAAATAGTCTAACAGAACACATTAAGATTAATATAAATGAATCTATAGAATACAAAACCCAGCAAGTTTTGAAACTCTATAAAATCTAAACTGCCCTCGGCATACTAATTTTTAACAGATAAAACTTAAAAAAGTACCAAGAATGTTTCTCCACCAGATCATGGTTGCATGTTTTGGTAGCTGGGACCTAGTAAGACACGAAAACGTCCAATAGTAACAAAAACATATGATGAAGGAATATTAATCGAAATAAAAACAAGAATTAATTTGAAAACATTAAATAAAACTTCCTAACAGAGAAGTAAAGAGTAATTGTAAGGCTAAAACTTATAATAATAAAAAAAAAGTACCGAACATAAGATAACCGAAAATAAATTGCAGTAAATGAATAAATGAAACCAAAAACGAAGAGAAACTAATAAGAACTAGGGCAAAACAAATACTCAAGTGAAAATAATCTAGATTGTCATTTAATTTAAAACAGGGAGAATCAAAGTCTACATTCGGTTAAAACCTTATCCAGACAGAAATTGTCAAAAACAGTTGATGTTGTTGTTTTCTCGATGTCCCTCGTTGCTAGATTGACAGTTTTGGTATACCTAGAGTTTTGATAATATATTCGAAATCAAGTTTGCACTTTTCAACTAGTAAGACTCAGTGATGGTTAAGATTTTGTTGCGTTTTTGGATATAACCTATTTTAAACATGTTAGTTTTTTGGATATAACCTTGTTGAATCTTTGTAATTTTATTTTAGATTTTTATTTATAATCGGGACCCTGTTTTGCTGGTTATTTTGAATTCCCTTGGGACATACAATCGTAAGAGAATAGTTATGCAATTACTGAATAGAGACTTTTGCTAATCAAAACTAACTGGTTTTAACTTGGACTTATTTATTAGCTAAATGGCTAAGGCGGCAAAGCTGAACTTGTGTGGAGCCCGCTATTTAACTATATTTCCCGAACATTAGTATGCGGTTTAAAAACAGAGGTTTAAGTGAGTAGAACGGTAAGGTTTCCACCCGTGAATCAATTGCTGAAGCAAAGAAAATACTATGTCCTTTCTATGAGAGATTCTAATATGATGATAGAAAGAGAACAGCTAACAAGAATTAAAAAAAACGTGCTGGATTTAGCAAAAGCTTCCTGTAAGTGTTTGAAAGATAAGGAAACTTTGCCAAAATTTGTCATTTTGATCCTGAGGATGTACATCAACGTGTCAATGCATTTGCGCATGTATAAAGAATGAAGAAAACCAGATGTGTAGAAAACTAGATAGCGTCAAGGAGCAGATAAAAAAAGAACCTATAATAAAAAAGGTTTTCAGAGGGTTGTGTGTTTTATTCAGACGTGTATGTGGCAGCAAAGGTAATTAATCTGATCCCAGTGTGTGGAAAGCCTGAACCGATTGGTAGGTTTCTGAAATTTATACTCTTCTTCCCATCAAAAGGAGCTTTGGATAAAACATGAAAGATCCTCAAAATATCGGTTTTGAATGTTTGTCCATCTATGAATTTCACTTCTTAACACGCCATTACTACAAATGCCATTTTGTAGGCCAAATAGCCATCAATAGTCTTAATACCGAGGTATGCTCTCACTGTGCAGGAAATGGCCATAAAGTACTTAAGAGCAGCCTTGCATGCAGAAAAAAACGATGTGCTAAATGGAAAGCTTCAGGTCCCTCATGCTATTTAGTATCCTCCCCGAAAAATCAGAAATCAGTTTCAGAAAAGAACAGATCCTACGGATTGCAATGAGTGCTCACAGACTTCTCTCTGTTATGTTGCTGAATATTAATGGTGTGGTGCTTGATAAAATTGCGGCTTAATAGAAACTAAATAAATAATTTAGCGTGATTTGTTTAAAGGAGAGCTTTTTGACAGATGTTAACCCTAGGCTTTTACGCCATGCTCCTAGTATAACAATACATCTATCCCCAGCTAAAAGACTTTAAGCAAAAAAGAAGGGTAAGCAGTGGTCTAGCGATTTTGACAAATTATCAATTATGAATGATTGAAGTGTGTGCTAGCAATCTTGCCGTAACAATGAATGAACTTATCATACTTAATCTCTATCTTCTAACCAATTACAGAGACAAAGCTTCTGAAAGAAAATTTACGATTGCTTGCAGAAAAGTCGCTAAATTATAAGGAAGAAATGAATAAGAAAAGTGTGCCTATTGCAACCTACTCCAGAAATCATGTAAATGAGCTGAAACTTTCCTTAATTTTTTGCCAACCGGATACAGGGTCATTTCAAAAAAATATACACGATTATTTCCATCCTAGGGGTACGTCCTAGGAGTATTTCTCCATTCTCCTGATTCAGGTCTCATAGTTAAAGTTTGTCCGGAAGGTGAATATAACGATTATATCTCTCTCAACTCCAATAAGTGGCACTTTTCTTCTGAATCTGGTAGAAGAAAAACTAAATTTGTCATCTTAATTAATAGTATAAAATTAATAAGGATGTTTTCCAATCAGAGTGCGACCACATATTGAATAAAATATGAATTCAGTTTTAGCTTCTTCAGCGGCAACGTGGGATAGATCAGTCCACTATACGGGTTGACCTTAATTCCTTCAGTGCAAATTATTCAAGCTAAAAAAATATCCAAGATGCACACTGTCCCAGTGAGAATGTGAAGACTTTGCACCAAGAAGTTTGGATGGTCTAGATTAAAAAGCCTTAAAGTCAAACACCAATAATCGGAATTTTGGCTTCGTTTGTGGAATGAGTGTGATAAACAAAAAAGATTGAAATAATTAGTACTTCACGGTTACTTAAAAAGTGACATTTTTAGAAGAAGCCTAAACCTCATCGAGTTGCTCAAAGTATTATAGTTGCTGGAACGATATCGAATGACCGATATACTTTATGGAAGACTCGTTCGGCAAATAAAAAAACCGGTGAAAATAAAGCTAATATCAGTGAGTTACAATAGTATTCATATTTAAAGAGGCATTTTGCTGAACCTTGTACTAAAAATTTGAAAGTGAATGATATGATGACTGGTCACTCCTGGGCCAGATGCCTTTGTAATTAGTACTAAAAATATTAGTGACTTTACGTAAAAACTTAAAAAAGGAAAAATCGATAGGTTATGACAGTGTATGTGCCCTTCATTTTCTAAATGTGTCTTACAATGTCATCTGTAATCTTTCGTTGCTTTAACAGATTTTTTTGGCAGTGGTGTAGTTCCAGATTATTTTTGGTTTGGTCTTATTTCACCGATTCTTAAAAAAGTATAGAATTCATATGACTGTTTGTCGTACAGAGCAATCACTGTTTCAAGTGTTTTTGCTAAAGTTTTTGAATTGCTCTTTATTAATAGTCTACGTTCTACTTGTTATATGCCTCCCTACAAGTTTGGATTTCTGTCCAAGCTTGGATGTTTCCACGCTCTAAATTAATTATGTAATTTATTGGTTGATGGTGATGAGTGTAAAGAGACCCTATTTCTTGAGAAGCAAGATGTTAGTAAAGCGTCTGGCTCGGTATTGCAGGTTTTTTATTGAAAGTGTTGTCGCGAAACTTCAAACGGCCATTTTTAATAGTTGAAAGTTATTGGAGAGCGACTAACAGCCCTCTCACGCCCACCATTTCCCCGAACACTTGTAAGTTATACCCTGGGGGCATATGAGGTAAGTTATACCCTGGGGGCATATGATGTTTTTATAGAACGCCTTGTCTAGAAACTTCAGAAAGGGCTCATTCGATTGGTAATTGAAATGGCTAGTGCCCTTTTTAACAGTCAAAAGTAATTGGAAGGCAATTAACACCCCTTCCACGCCCATTATTTCCCCAAACACATCCAATCAAAATTTTGAGATAGCCATTTTGTTCAACGTAGTTGAAAGTTCTGAACATTTTGTTCATTTAATTGGAAATTGGAGTGGCTTGTGCCCTTTTTAATAGTTGAAAGTAATTTGGAAGGCAACTAACACCCCTTCCACGCCCACCATTTTCTAAAACACATCCAATCACAATTCTGATATGGCCATTTTGTTCAGCATAGTTGATTTCCAGATAGATATTATGTTTTTGAGGAGACACTTCCCCAAAGCCCTCATGGCAAGGGTTATAAGTTATGCCCTGGGGTGCATATAAGGTTTTTATACAAGGCGTTGTCGTAGGAACTTCAATAAAGGCTCAATCGATTGGAAATTCAAAGGGCTAGTGCCCTTTTTGATAGTCGAAAGTGATTGGAAGGCAAATAACCCCCCTCTCATGCCCACCTTTTCCCCAAACACATCCAATCAAAATTTTGAGATAGCTATTTTATTCAACGTAGTTTTAAGTTCCGGAAATTAGGTCTTTGAGGATGACAACCCCCCACAGCCCTCAGGGCAAGGGTTGTAAGTTATGCCCTGGGGGCATATAAGGTTTTTAAAGAACGTAGTGCTGTAGAAACCTCAAAAAGGGCTCATTCGATTAGAAATTGAAATGGCTAGTGCCCTTTTTAATAGTCGAAAATGATTGGAAGGCAACTAACAACCCTTCCACACCCACCATTTCCCCAAACACATCCAATCAAAATTTTGAGATAGCTATTTTATTCAACGTAGTTTTAAGTTCTGGAAATTAGGTCTTTGATGATGAGAACCCCCCAAAGCCCTCAGGGCAAGGGTTGTAAATTATGCCCTGGCGGCATATAAGGTTTTTTATAGTACGCTTTGTCAAAGAAATTTCAAAAAGGGCTCATTCGATTAGAAATTGAAATGGCTAGTGCCCTTTTTAATAGTCGAAAGTGATTGGAAGGCAACTAACAACCCTTCCACGCCCATCAATTCTCCAAACGCATCCAATCAAAATTTTGAGATAGCCATTTTGTTCCACGCAGTTTAAAGTTCAGGAAATTATACCTTTGAACAGGACACTCCCCCCACAGTCTTCAGGACAAGGATTATAAGCTATGCTCTGGGGGTATATAAGGTTTTTATTGAAATCTTTGTCGTAGAAACTTGAAAAAAGCCCATTCGATTGAAAATTCAAAGGGCTAGAGTCCTTTTTAATAGTCGAAAGTGATTTGAGGGCAACTAACCCCGCTCTCACGCCCACCTTTCCCCCAAACACATCGAATCAAAATTTTTAGAATGCCATTTTATTCAACGTAGTCTAAAGTTTTGGAAATTAGGTCTGTAAGGATGACAACCCCTCCCCTCCACAGCCCTCAGGGCAAGGGTTGTAAGTTATGCCCTGGGGGCATATAAGGTTTTTACAGAAAGCGTTGTCGTAGAAACTTCAAAAGGGTTCAATCACTTGAAAATTGAAAGGGCTAGTGCCTTTTTTAATAGTTGAAAGTGATCGGAGAGTGACTAACGCCCCTCTCACGCCCATTATTTTCCCAAACATATCCAATCAAAATTTTGAAGCATCCATTTTGTTCAACGTAGTTGAAAGTTTTTAAAATTAGGTCTTTTAGGATGATAACCCCCTCAGAGCCCTCCGTGAAAGGGTTGTTAGTTATGCCCTGGGGGCATATAAGGTTTATATAGCAAGTTGTTGAAGAAATTTCAAAAAGGACTCATTTGATTAGAAATCGAAATTGCCCTTTTTAATAGTCGAAAGTGAGTGGAGAGTAATTAGCCCCCCTCTAACACCCATCATTTCCACAAAAACATTCAATCAAAGTTTAGAGATAGCCATTTTGTTTAACGTAGTTGAAAGTTCTGGAAATTATGTATTTAAGGATGTCAAACCCCCAGAACCCCCAGGGAAGAGGTTGTAAGTTATGCCCTGGGGGCATATAAGGTTTTTATTGATAGAGTTGTCGTAAAAATTCAAAAGGGGCTCATTCAATTGGAAATTGAGAGGGCTAGTGCCCTTTTTAATAGTTGAAAATGATTGGAGGGTAACTAACCCCCTGTCACTTCCACCATTCCTCCAAACACAACCAATCAAAATCTTCAGATAGTCATTTTGTTCAACGTAGTAGAAAGTTCTGGAAATTAGATCTTTGAGAATGATAACCCCCCCCCCCAGCCCTCAGGGTAAGGGTTTTAAGTTATAGCCTGGGGGCATTTAAGGTTTTTTATTGAAAGTGTTGTCGCGAAACTTCAAACGGCCATTTTTAATAGTTGAAAGTTATTGGAGAGCGACTAACAGCCCTCTCACGCCCACCATTTCCCCGAACACTTGTAAGTTATACCCTGGGAGCATATGAGGTAAGTTATACCCTGGGGGCATATGAGGTTTTTATAGAACGCCTTGTCTAGAAACTTCAGAAAGGGCTCATTCGATTGGTAATTGAAATGGCTAGTGCCCTTTTTAACAGTCAAAAGTAATTGGAAGGCAATTAACACCCCTTCCACGCCCATTATTTCCCCAAACACATTCAATCAAAATTTTGAGATAGCCATTTTGTTTAACGTAGTTGAAAGTTCTGGAAATTAGGTCTTAGAGGATGACAACCACCCTAACAGCCCTTAGGGTAAGGGTTGTGATTTATGCCCTGGGGCATATAAGGTTTTTATAGAAAGTGTTGTCGTTTCAAAAAGGGCTCATTCGATTGGAAATCGAAAGGCCTAGTGCCCTTTTTAATAGTCGAAAGTGATAGGAAAGCTTGACATTTTTATATGTATTATTTTTTGTTGTTGTTGTTGTTTAGACCAGAGCACTTTGTATCGAAGGAGGTGTCGTGAGAACTTCGAAAAGGGCTCATTCGATTGAAAATAGAAAGGGCTGATGCCCTTTTTAATAGTCAAAAGTGATTGGAGGGCAACTAATCCCCCTCCAAAGCCCACCATCTCATTTGCCCATTATGTTTAAAGACTAAATGTTGCCTTAAGATTAAATCAAAATGCACTGCATTAATGCTGATTCCCAATAAGGCCTCTCTGCAGTATCCCAAGAACGACTGAGGGTGTTATGTTCAAACTTTCGGTGCTACTTCTGCTCTTAAAATTTAACCAAATCAAATTAGCGTAAGTGTATCCAAGCTATCAAAGAAAATAAACATTTTTTTTTTTAGAATGGTATCAAGTTTTCCATTTCAGGTCAAATAGAGGAGGTATGAAACTAAATTAAACACTTCTATTTGTGTCCAGATTTCTAAAAGGGTGTATTGTGTCAAAAATTGATGAAAACTTTTCTCCTGCATACAAATAGCAGGTCAAACTATAAAATCTTTAAAAAAACAAAAATTAAAAATATTATTTTCTTTTTCCCTGAAAAGACTATGTCAATATAAAACGAACAGAACTTAATTAAAAAAAGCTTTTTCCACAAAATAAGTTTTCAAAGAAAAGTAAAGAACTCCATTAAACAAAAAATGAGCAAAAATAAAATCAAATAATCTACGAAGCATAAAACTACTACAAATCAGCACCGATAAATAAATGAAACCCAAAACGAACAGAAATGACAATAAATAACAGAGTAAAACTCAAAACGAGCAGAAATTAACATAAATTGGGCTCAAAACCCCTATGCCTTCCCAAGGCCAGAACAAAATTTGCACTTTACTGAAAAAATACAAATGAATGTGCATTGTCAGTTTGATATACATATACTGATATTTAGCAATCAAAATGTTAATATTATTGATTTATTAAAGTTATAAAAGCAAAACATTTACATTTTTTTCAGTAAAGTGGAAATTTTCTTCTGGCCTTGGGAAGGCATAGGGTTTTTCAGCCCAACTTATGTTAGACCAACTAATATTAACATTTTGATTACTAAATATCAGTATATGTATATTAAACTGACAATTCACATTCATTTGTTTTTTTTAGTAGTGCAAATTTTGTTCTGGCCTTGGGAAGGCATAGCAGTTTTGAGCCCTACTCTTGTTAATTTCTGCTCGTTTTGAGTTTGACTAGGTTATTTATCGTAATCTCTGTTCGTTTTTGGTTTCATTTATTTATCGATGCTGATTTGTGGTAGTTTTCTGCTTGGTAGATTATTTGATTTTATTTTTGCTCATTTTTGTTTAATGGAGTTCTTTACTTTTCTTTGAAAACCTTATTTTGTGGAAAGTTTTTTCTAATTAATCTATTGTAAATGAAGGGTTGTTTCACTATTTCGCATACCACCTTGTTTCATGAATTATATGTGCTTGGATATCTCCGTCATAAAATTCACAAAAAATTCCAATTCAGATTTTCCTAGGAGTTCCACCTGCTCGTTGTCTAGTTTTGGGATATGCTCATGATCAATATGTCCTTCCTTTTGATTTTTCTTCATTTAGGAGCAGAGATATGGGTTTTTACAGTCGTTTTATTTGCAGGCTTTCTTCCACTTTTCCTTGTCATCAGGCTTAAAGGAACGTCTTCCTCTGAACTAGAAAGACTAGCCCGATCTTCCCTAGTATTTGAACCTCCTACTTGGACTTCCAAAGCACCAACGACACCGGATGGCATACCCTCCTGGTTTTGAAATTCGTCCTCACCCCCTTGCTCCTCGTCACTAACAAGGTCTGGGATGGGCAGAATCACAGCAACGTCAATACTTTCACCGTCACTCTCCACATCAGAAAATTAATTTAAGACAGCTAGGGCCTCTTTTACAGACAGACAGGTTGTATTCTTCATCTAGAAGGAAACGTGTCATCAATGTCGCACCAAGAGCATGTCCCTAAACATCACTAAATAAGTTTCTGGACTGCACTTTAACTCTTACAACCAACATCCAGAACTTATAAATTATAAAATATGACCACTCACAAGCCGAACAACAGTGCAGGTAGAAAGGTTCTGATCAGTGGCGCTAACTATTATTATCAAAAATATTTATTTTCTGTCGTTGCGCTCAGTAGAAATTAAAAATGAGATCAGAGTTACCTAAAAAACAAAAGTCCTTTACCATCCTTTTTCTTTTTGATGACTAAAATACATCCCTTACCAGCCTCACTAAAACTGAAAATATGGCTCTTTTTGACAGAATACAAAAAATACTTACATTGGAATATTGGAGATGAGAAAAACTGTGTTAACACTTTTGCCATCGGGAAAAACTATGGTGAACAAAAATTCACTCTTCTACTGACTATACAACCAGAAAAAATTCAGAATTGTCTGTTCCCAAATGGGAACATTGGTCGTTAATGGGTTAAGCCGTTCGGCACTGCAGTGAATTATTAGCAGGCATGGTAGAATTACGAAATTCCTTTATTTTCAATTCTTTGTAATTTATTTCTGCTATCCTTAAATTACATCTCAACTCGCTTTGTTTTATTTTCAATTCCTAAAACTTTCTTTTGAATTATTTGTCTTCAGTATTTTGAAAATGTCTTCACTGGTCTTCCTGGTTGAAAGGTTTTCTATTATAGTTTTGTGAATTGAGCTATACATTTTGTTGCAATTGGTTTTACATTTCATTTCAATGATGTTTTAGATTATATGAGTATAATTCTTATATTTTACTTATAATTTTTGTTTTTACCATCTTCAAAATGACATCATTCAATTTCCCGGAGACGAGAGTACGAAGTGTTATTAATGATAAAACTATTAGTTTCAATACGTCCTGTCTAGAGGCTGTAATTTGTGAGAAGTATGGGGAGGGACAGTTCAAAGTACAACGCCATTATTTTTAGCCAGATCAAGCAATTCAGTTGTGTATCGGCTGAGGTGTTTGACATGATTGATAAAATAATGAAAGTAAAGCAGTAAAAGGGAGGCAGTCATCTAGCCAGAAGCATTTTCTGAGCTGGTCATGATCGTTCTCGGTGGAGCACCCTTGAGTAGAATTTCCGGACACTATTTCCAGGAGAAAATAAGTAGAGGAGGGACTATGTTCCCAATGGCATTAACACCAGCACAGATCGAGGTCAACTGGCCTCTTTCCGCTGACGCGACTTTCCCTACTTGCTTCTGCCCTCGCCGTGCAATGATTTTACCAGTTTTGTGGACGGTTGTGAAACCCGACTCGTCTACATTCTAGATGTTTTGTGGGTTGAACTTGTATTTATCTAGGACCCGCTCCAAGTTGTCAAAGAAATTTCCTAAAGTTTGACGATTGAAAGTAGTCACCCGTCCTAGGCTTGTACCTTCTGGCGTTCTCACTGATAGATACTTATGGCGAGCAATAAAACCACGATACCTATCCTCACTTGCAATGCCTCCACGTCCACTAGCTTCGCATTTCCAGTTGTCTGGTAGTTTTATACCCTTAGTAATGGCATAGTTGTATGCAGGTTTACGCGCTTCCAGCGGGGTACAGCCGAAATGTATATCAGCTATCGTTTTCAATTAAGTTCCTAGTCCTTTTCTTACTCCTCAGTAAATATTTGTCTTGTAATATAACCAGGTAGAAAGAAACTCAGGTCCAGGCTTTTTGGAGGAATATTCAGCTGCTCAACTTTTTTCAAGTAGTCTTGCAGTGCTCCTCTAAAGACACCCATGGCACTTGCAGAGGATCTGACTGACTTCTTGTCGACGAAGACAGAAAAAACTGCTGCTTTCATAACTTCTGGATCCCAGCCTCCTTTCTTTCTTTTCTCCTCTGTTTTACTTCTAACCATTTTTTCGTTTATGAATTTACCTGGAAAAGTTAGACTTTCAGTTCAACTAGAGGACTGATAGAGAGAGAGAGAGAGAGAGAGAGAGAGAGAGAGAGAGAGAGAGAGAGAGAGAGAGAGAGAGAGAGACAGAGAGAGAGAGAGAGAGAGAGAGAGAGAGAGAGAGAGAGAGAGAGGAGAGAGAGAGAGAGAGAGAGAGAGAGAGAGAGAGAGAGAGAGAGAGAGAGAGAGAGAGAGAGAGAGAGAGAGAGAGAGAGAGGAGAGAGAGAGAGAGAGAGAGGGAGAGAGAGAGAGAGAGAAGAGAGAGGAGAGAGAGAGAGAGAGAGATGAGAGAGAGAGAAGAGAGAGAGAGAGAGAGAGAGAGAGAGAGAGAGAGCGAGAGAGAGAGAAGAGAGAGAGAGAGAGAGGAGAGAGAGAGAGAGAGAGAGAGAGAGAGAGAGAGAAGAGATGAGAGAGAGAGAGAGAGAGAGAGAGAGAGAGAGAGAGAGAGAGAGAGAGAGAGAGAGAGAGAGAGAGAGAGAGAGAGAGAGAGAGTTTTATTTATGCATAAATACATATACATAAATTTTGAACAAAGGAGAAACAGAGGTATCTCGTAATATCTCCTTTATTTGCTTTATCTGAAAAATATAAAGTTCTCATGATTTGGTATGGAAACAGAAACTTTAGTCTATGGAAACAACCGAGATTATTGGACGATGTTGCTTTAAGTTTACTAATATACGCCTTAAACGACAGAGTTGAATCAATACGAAGACCTAAATATCTATATACATCCACTCTTTTTATGGAGGAAGTTCCAATATTAATATTTTGAAATGACACACGCTTCACTGACCTCGAACTTCTCCTAAAAACCATAAATTCCGACCTCTCTAAGTTAGGTATTAATCGGTTAGCATCAAACCAAGAATATACATTCCAAGCAAAAGTCTCCAGGAACAATCGTAGGTCCTCCTTGTTGCCCGCCTTCAAACTAATTGCTGTATCATCCGCAAACAATATTGGTTACTCATCACCTGAAGGCATGCAATTTGGAAGATCATTTATATACATAAAAAAAAGTATCGGCCCCAATACAGATCCCTGCGGTACCCCTATATTTTCTAACGGAAAAATATGAGATGATTCTTCACAAACTTGGACTTCAAAACTTCTTTCGGATAAATACGATCTCATTAAATTCAGAGCTATTCCATGGATTCCTATATTTTGCAATTTATCAAAAAGAATTGCATGATCTATTGTATCAAAAGCTTTTTTAATGTCAAAAAATTTATTTGCCGCCAAATAACTATCATCCATAGCCTCTGATAAGAAATGATGTAAAGAAACTACTGCTTGCTCTGTTGATCTACCACTCAAAAAATCAAACTGATTAGGAGAAAAAAACTTATTCTTTACCAGAAATGAAATAAATCTATTTTTTATTATCTTTTCAAAAGCTTTAGAAACAGGTGATAAAATAGTAATAGGCCTATAATTGTTTGGATTATCTTTATCACCTTTTTTAAACAAAAGTAAAATTTTAGCTACTTTAATACAAACTGAGAAAAATCTATTTTTAATGCAAGAATTAAAAATACATAAAAGCGGCATAAAAAGTACACTAGTTAATTCGTTAAACAGACAAGTCGATATACCATCACACTCTGTCGAAAATCCATTGTTCAAACTAGTAACAGCTTTTTGGTACTCCGAAAACCGGATAGGGTACATAAATATAGTCTTATCTACTTTATTTGGTAAATATTTTCTATAATTATGTGTTCCAGCAGAAATTTTATCCACCAGATTATGTCCAACTTTTCTAAAATGGTCAGCAAATGTTTCCGCCATCCCTCTCTCATCAGTTATCTTAAGTCCTTCATGAATTGTAATGTGGGATGGAATATTTCTTGTTTTAACATTATTTATTTTTTAATTTATTATTTTCCGTGTTTTCCGAGGTGAATCACATTTACGAAATTCATTTTGACAATATTTTGCTTCTGCTTTTCTGAGAACAAGAGTTAACCGATTTTTATATTTTTTAAAATTTTCAATATTAATTTCATTTGGGTTGTGCATCTTCATCTTATACAATCTGTTTTTTTCACAGGCTTAATAACGCCAGAATTCATCAAGTCTTGGGTTCTGAGCTGACCTGCAACCTTAAAATATGCTGTTTACTCAGCTTTTATAAGCGTGGTCCACGTACGGACGCCTTTGTTTGGCATGCCAAACCTGCCCCGGACATTGTGGCCGAACGTGTGAATTCGCTATCTCGCGGGATAAAAAAGGGTTAGCAGCAGACTGGTGAAGATGGCGCGTCTTCGAAGATGCCAAAAGACAGGCAGTTAATCAGAGAATACAACGTGAGTTTATGTCCTATCAAGTATTTGAAGTTAGGCGTAGAGCTTCAGACAAAACTTGAACCAAATTCAGGATTTACTCACCATAAAACACGATTCAATCTGATATTTTTGGTAAAGTTCTTAATCAAGGGCAGCCATTTTAAAAATATACACTCCAATCTAGCGGAGCTTTTGGAATCTACCGGATGTCTTCATCTGTTTTTAAATTAATATTATTTGCTTTGGCCGAACGTGGGCCGTGCCGATCGGGGGCCGGTCTCCCTGAAGTACAGTTTGACCATCACAAAAATTAAAATGTTTTAAAATACTAAAGTACGTTAAGTAGGTGAATTCAACTAATATTCCGGTCATTTTTGCAAAAACAGAGTAAGAATCTCGGAATTTGAGATAACCGGGCATGAATTTGCAAAAGACTATCATGAAACCGTAAAACATGTCTCCATTTCTTTCTAGGGCTGGAGGCTGGTCGCAACTACAGATTTCATAGATCAAAGGCAAAAAATTGGTGTATTGCTCGTTTTTTGTAAAGATCTTGTTTTTTGTGGGTTTTAGACCATCTGCATTTACTAAAAGTATCGTATAAAACTAAATTCTCAACAGTTTTCGGTATTATTTTTTTTATACGATCAATCGTTTTTAAGATAGAGGGCAGTGATTGCATGGTGTTTGTTTATAAGGAGTTGAAACAAATTCTGAGGTGAAACTTTATCTGTCGCTTACAAGTCTTAGATCTGTGTATTCCCATCTGAATTCAGTATTGGCTACAGAGCGAGTTCCACTCCTGCGAGTTTGTTCTTAAATTTCTTCTTGTAATTTGTTTTCTTTTTAGCGTTAGACTTTAAATTTGTTCAATTATTTCCGTTTTTATTTCGCATCTTTTGTTCAATTTTGTTTTAAGCCTTTACTGGCAAAAAGAACTTGGTAGACATATGCATAAACAGAAGGGAAAACAGTTTCCTGTTTTTCTTGGAAAACATTCTGAATACATGGAAAAACTTATAGCTCATTAGTAAAAAGAAAATCCTTCGATCTAAGCCCTTTTTTCTAGATTAAAAAACAGGCTAACTATGTTTTTCATGGTTTTAGCATAGGCTAACGATGCACAGACTAAATCTTGTTGCGTCAAATGTATTTTACAGAAAGTGAAATATATTACAAATATTTTCTTTTATATTTACCAGTAGATAAAGCTAATCACAATTTTGATATAGTTATTCAAATCTCTATTGTGATACTTTATCAAAACAATTACTTACAACAGAGACTTATGAAAAGGTTCATTTAGAAGATATTAGTTTAACTGAAAATTCCGAGTAAATATGTTAAAAAAATGTAATATTAGAATTATTTAAAATAATAGATATTTCCCATTCTTAAACTGGACGGCAAAATATCACAAAAATGCCCTTAAACAATGCTTTATCACTGGGGCAGCTAGGTGTCCCACTGGATTTGCTGCTACTGACATGTCTTTAATTCTAAGGGAAAGAGTAAATAAATTTGTATCCTAATGTTCTGGAATTGAAAAAAAAATCTAATTTTAATCAATACTGGTATTTCCTTACAAATGATAAACTGTTTGGGAGTTTCAGCTAAAAGAGTGGATTCATTTGATTTTACTACACTGTATACAAGTCTATCAATTAATTTAGTAAGCTATTTGGCAATTAAAACTGTTATTAAGAAATCTTTCCTTTTATCTGATATGAGTTCTTTTTAAATATATACTTACAATATAAAAACCAGATGGAAAACTTTCATTAATAGTACTACTGGTTTAAGATACCATAAGTTGGACATGATATTTGATTTACTGGAAATTGATTTATTTTATTCTTTTATAAAGTTCAATGGTAAGATAAGATAAGATATTTATTTCAAAAAGATCTCCATCACAAGCCCACAAAGGGCTGAATTCGGACTTCGGAGTCGACAATATAAATGGTTGCACTAAAACTGGCGAAAACACAAAAAATAATATCAAAAAAGAAAAATTATAATGAACAATCATTCAAAAGTCAATAATTACACTGTAAAAAGTCAATTAAAAAGTTAAAAAGATAAAACCTGGTCAAAGGAAACTTATACAAATACAAATCAGAAAAATAATTAAAAGGGACAGAAAAAAAAGGGGGGGGCGAAATAAGGGACTAAAAACAAAAAAAGAACGAGACATAAACATATATAAATTAAATGGGACACAAAAAAGTGTCAATAATTCAACTACACGAAGACAATAAAAGAGTTAAAAAGATAAAAACTGGCCAAGATAGAGGGAGGAGAGGGGAAAAAAGTAAATAAATAAATACAAAAAAAGAGAAAATAATATAAAATGTATGATAAATACAGGGGGAACTAAAACAAAAAAAGAGGGGGGACAAGCAAATGAGTGCAAGAATCTGGGTAGCACCATCAGCTAATAAAAAAAAGAGAGAGAAAAAAGATGAACTAGTGGGATATTTTCATAAAGAAAGAAAAAACGAGCAAAAATGGGGTTTTTTATAGGCCAAATGAAAGTACTAAAAAAAAAAACAACAAATCGAATATTTCGAGAGGACAAACGCCTCTCTTCTTCAGCGCCAAACAAAATAATGTGTCCAAAAACAAACGCGGAAAGTCAATGTGAAAAGAACCAAAAAAACAAAAATTTAAAAGATGAATAAAATTCAATAAAAGTAAAAAATTAAAAGAATTAAAACCAAATACCTAACAACCATAAAAGTGAGTTATTCGCCAATATCCGCGATTTGCACAAAATCCAAAAATTATGAACTGCCATCGACGGATACTAGCGAACAACTGAGAGAGAAAAGAAAACAATTTATTCACTTAAAAAACAAAATGAACCAGCAATTAAATAAGTTGGAGAACTATGTCATCTGACTTCGGATTTTAATTAATGCATTTCTTGCAGACACCCTTTGAGACCTAAGGGGTTGTTCACATGTTTGATTATATGACTGGGAAAGTGGTTCAAGGTTTATTCCAGGGATTACTAAAGTATCAGCTTCTCTTTGAGAAAACCGAAATATGACTCGTCTATTCTTAAATCACCAGAATCTCTGTTCAAAGCTAGACCTAAATGTTGGTATTTATAAATTTCAACAGCTTCACTGTAGTGCTGGACAATACCTTTGTCATACGAAATTAGGCTAGCTTGATTAAACAAAATAGTATGGTCTGGTTTTTCAAAAATGTGCTCTGCAAGGGCAGAGTCAAAATTTTCTGTTTTTTTCGCTTTTTAAGTGTACTATCAATTCAACTAGAGTGCTGAGTAAATCTATCCGTAAGTCGCTGATCAGTTCTTCCGATATACCAAAGACCACTCGAACAAGGAATTCTGTAGACACCGGAGTTTTCACCTATCGGGATAGGGTCTTTACCTTGATAAATTTGGGACCTGATAGTTTTTCTGGGTCTATAACAAGTGTAAATGTTATTTTTTATTAGATGTTTTGAAATGTGGTCTGAAACCCCTTTAACGTATGGGAGACGAAGATAAACTAAATTTTCCCTTTTATTTGTGTTTTCTGTGGAACTATCTGATAATCTTTTAATGCGTTTTGCAATTACAGAATCTATTAAACTAATTGGATACCCATTCCCAAATAAAATATATCTAAGGTGGTTGAGCTCTAAATCCAAAAAGTGTGTTGAACAAACTTTCAATGCTCTATCAACTAGAGAAGTGAAAACTCCTCTTTTCACAGCAGGAGAATGATTAGAGGAATAATTTAAGTAACGTTCATTATGTGCTGGTTTTCTATAGACACTAAACTCGAAACATGTATTCATTTCGGTGCACCAGAACATCTAAGAAAGGAAGACGCCTCTCTATCTCTGATTCATTAGTAAATTAAAGTTTTGGATCCAAGGAGTTGAGCAAGTGAAGAAAAGAACCCAGAGACTTGTCACCATGCTCCCACAAATAAAATATATCATCTTTAAAACGAACCCAAAATTCAGGCTTACAAAAACTTTGCAAAATAGCCCTTTCTTCAAGGTCTTCCATGACGATATAAGCCTGTATTGGAGAAAGTGGGGGCACCCATTGAGAGCCCATATTTCTGTCTATAAAAATTGCTTCTGTAATGGAAGTAAAAAGAAGTTCTGTTACAAAGTGCTGTAATAGAAAGAAGTGTCTGATTCGAAAGAGAAGATTTTTCTGATATAGATGGGTTAGAATTAAGTTTATGCTCCAAAATCATTTCGGCCTTTTGAGGATCACAATTGGTATACATTGAATTTGCATCAAAACTGCCAATTCTTGTATATGGTTTAACCAAAACTTGATTTACCTTGGCAACAAAATCAGCGGAATTTTTAATATAGGATTTTTGAGGCGGAATTAGTGGGCGAAATACAACTGATAAGAATTTCCCTATTTTTGCTATAGCAGAATTAAAAGAAGAAACAATGGGTCGAAGTGGATTACCGGGCTTATGAACTTTAGGAAGACCATAAAAGCGAGGGGACGTGCATCCGCGTGGGTAAAACCTTTTGTACAACTGATCTGTAATTTCACCTTTTCCTTTTAGATAAGAAAGCTCTTTTCGGACTTCCTGGACAAATTTTTCTGTGGGATCGGTAGCTAATTGTTCATATGTGTTAGAATCATTTAAAATTTCTCTGACTTTTTTGTCGTAATCATCTGAATCTAATACAACAACAGTATTGCCTTTATCGGCTTTCGTAATAATCCTGGAATGATCTTTATGTAGTGCGCGTAAGACCAAGTGTTTATTTTTACTAAATTTTTTAAAATTTGGATTATTAAAGAAGGCGAATCCAACACTGCAATTTTGCTCTGTTGTAAGGGGCGTGGAGCTGAGATTTATCACAGCAGGACCAGGATACGCATTTGGGACAAAAGGTGGATTATTAGAGAGTTTTTCCAATTTTAAACGGTGTAATTTCTCAGAAAGTCTTTGTCTAGAAATCCTAAAATCATGCTTAAAAGAATTTTCAGCAATAGCCTTAATTTGATGAAAATCAGCATAAGAAAGCGTACATAATATTTCTCGCTCTAGCCTTAAAATATCCTGATTTAACCGGTAACGCTTGCTTTTGCAATCACTAATCACATGATTCAAAATACCAAACCCTATACGTTCTATAAATTGCCGTTCGTTACGTTTGTTTAAGTGAAGTGAATGTCGCATTGACTTGGGTAAAATACGGTTCATTTTACAATTATGAAGAAAATACTGTTGATTAATCAAATTAGCTTTTTTTCTCACAAGAGATATGAATTTAGTAACAACATTGGTAGAATGCTCCCCATAAGCATGACGAAGATAATTTCTTAAACCACATTGGCCTGACATCACATAAAAAAAGAAAAAACGAGCAAAAATGGGGTTTTTTTATAGGCCAAATGAAAGTACTGAAAAAAAAACACAACAAAGCGAATATTTCGAGAGGACAAACACCTCTCTTCTTCAGCGCGAAACGAAATAATGTATCCAAAAACAAATGCGGAAAGTCAATGTGAAAAGAACCAAAAAACCAAAAATTTAAAAGGTGAATAAAATTCAATAAAAGCCAAAAATTAAAAGAATTAAAACCAAATACCTAACAACCATAAAAACGAGTTATTCGTCAATATCCGCGATTTGCATAAAATCCAAAAAATCATGAACTGCCATCGACGGATACTAGTGAACAACTGAGAGAGAAAAGAAAACAATTCATTCACTCTAAAAACAAAACGAACCAGCAATTAAATAAGTTGGAGAACTATGTCATCTGACTTCGGAATTTAATTAATACATTTCTTGCAGACACCCTTTGAGACCTAAGGGGTTGTTCACGTGTTTGATTATATGACTGGGGAAGTGGTTCAGGGTTTATTTCAGAAATTACTAAAGTATCGGCTTCTCTTTAGAGAAAACCGAAATATGACTCGTTTATTCTTAAATCACCAGAATCTCTGTTCAAAGCTAGACCTAAATGTTGGTATTTATAAATTTCAACAGCTTCTCTGTAGTGCTGGACAATACCTTTGTCATGCGAAATTAGGCTAGCTTGATTAAACAAAATAGTATGGTCTGGTTTTTCAAAAGTTGCAAGGTCAGAGTCAAAATTTTCTGTTTTTTTTCGCTTTTTAAGTGTATTATTAATTGAACTAGAGTGCTGAGTTAATCTGTCCGTTAGTCACTGATCAGTTCTTCCGACATAACAAAGACCACACGAACAAGAAATTCTGTAGACACCGGAGTTTTCACCTATCGGGATAGGGTCTTTACCTTGATAAATTTGGGACCTGATAGTTTTTCTGGGTCTATAATAAGTGTAAATGTTATTTTTTCTTAGATGTTTTGAAATGTGGTCTGAAAACCCTTTAACGTATGGGAGACCAAGATAAACTGAATTTTCCCTTTGATTTGTGTTTTCTATGGAACTACCTGATAATCTTTTAATGCGTTTTGCAATTACAGAATTTATTAAACTAATTGGATACCCATAGAGCATTGAAAGTTTGTTCAACACGCTTCTTGGATTTAGAGCTCAACCACTAGAGAGATATTTTATTTGGTAATGGGTATCCAATTAGTTTAATAAATTCTGTAATTGCAAAATGCATTAAAAGATTATCAGATAGTTCCACAGAAAACACAAATCAAAGGGAAGTTTATTTGGTCTCCCATACGTTAAAGGGGATTCAGACCACATTTAAAAACATCTAAGAAAAAATAACATTTACACTTATTATAGACCCAGAAAAACTATCAGGTCCCAAATTTATCAAGGTAAAGACCCTATCCCGATAGGTGAAAACTCCGGTATCTGCTGAATTCCTTGTTCCTGTGGTCTTTGGTATATCGGAAGAACTGATCAGCTACTAACAGATAAATTAACTCAGCACTCTAGTTCAATTAATAATACACTTAAAAAGCGGAAAAAACATAAAATTTTGACTCTGCCCTTGCAGAGCAAATATTTGAAAAATCAGACCATACTATTTTGTTTAATCAAGCTAGCTTAATTTTGCATGACAAAGGTATTGTCCAGCACTACAGAGAAGCTGTTGAAATTTATAAATACCAACATTTAGGTCTAGCTTTGAAAAGAGATTCTAGTGATTTAAGAATAAACGAGACAAATTTCGGTTTTCTCAAAAGAGAAGCCGATACTTTAGTATTCCCTTAAATAAACCTTGAACCACTTTCCCAGTCATATAATTAAACACGTGAACAACCCCTTAGATCTCAAAGGGTGTCTGCAAGAAATGCATTAATTAAAATCCGAAGTCAGATGACATAGATCTCCAACATATTTAATTTCTGGTTCGTTTTGTTTTTTGAGTGAAGGAAATGTTTTCTTTTCTCTCTCAGTTGTTCACTAGTATCCGTCGATGGCAGTTCATAATTTTTTGGATTTTGTGCAAATCGCGGATATTGGCGAATAACTCACTTTTATGGTTGTTAGGTATTTGGTTTTAATTCTTTTAATTTTTGGCTTTTATTGAATTTTATTCATCTTTTAAATGTTTGGTTTTTGTTTCTTTTCACATTGACTTTCCGCGTTTGTTTTTAGATACATTATTTCGCTTCGCGCTGAAGAAGAGAGGCGTTTGTCCTCTCGAAATATTCGCTTTGTTGTGTTTTTTTTCAGTACTTTCATTTGGCGTATAAAAAACGCCATTTTTGCTCGTTTTTTCTTTCTTTATGTGATGTCAGGCCAATGTGGTTAAAGGAATTATCTTCGTCATCCTTATGGGGAGCATTCTACCAATGTTGTTAATACATTCATATCTCTTGTGAGAAAAAAAGCAAATTTGATTAATCAACAGTATTTTCTTCATAACTGTAAAATGAACCGTATTTTACCTAAGCCAATGCGACATTCACTTCACTTAAACACACGTAAAGAACGGCAATTTACAGAACGTATAGGGTTTGGTATTTTAAATCATGTTATTAGAGATTGCAAAAGCAAGCGCTACCGGTTAAATCAGGATATTTTCAGGCTAGAGCGAGAAATATTATGTACGCTTTCTTATGCTGATTTTCATCAAATTAAGGCTATTGCTGAAATTTCTTTTAAGCATGATTTTAGGATTTCTAGACAAAGCCTTTCTGAGAAATTACACAGTTTAAAATTGGAAATACTCTCTAATAATCCACCTTTTGTCCCAATGCGTACCCTGGTCCTGCTGTGATAAATCTCAGCTCCAAGCCCCTTACAACAGAGCAAAATCGGGTTGTGTCGAAGGAATTTAAATTTTCGATAGCCCCTTCAAAAATACCTTATAGTTAAATTATCGCGAACACAGAGGGGGCATTTCATGACTCTCGTGTGGATATTGGAGAGATTGCTGAGGTCAGATCACAAGTTGTTGAAACTTTGTTGAATTTGCCTTCTGTTAATAATCCAAATTTAAAAATTTTTAGTAAAAATGAACACTTGGTCTTACACGCCCTACATAAAGATCATTCCAGGATTATTACGAAAGCCGATAAAGGCAATACTGTTGTTGTATTAGATTCAGATGATTACGACAAAAAAGTCAGAGAAATTTTAAATGATTCGAACACATATGAACAATTAGCTACCGATCCCACAGAAAAATTTGTCCAGGAAGTCCGAAAAGAGCTTTCTTATCTAAAAGGAAAAGATGAAATCACAGATAAATTGTACAAAAGGTTTTACCCACGCGGATGCACGGCCCCTCGCTTTTATGGTCTGCCTAAAGTTCATAAGCCCGGTAATCCACTTCGACCCATTGTTTCTTCTTTTAATTCTCCTACAGCAAAAATAGAGAATTTCTAATCAGTTGTATTTCGCCCACTAATTCAGGCTCAAAAATCCTATATTACAAATTCCGGTGATTTTTTTGCCAAGGTAAAGCAAGTTTCGGTTAAACCAAATACAAGAATTGGCAGTTTTGATGCAGATTCAATGTATACCAATTGTGATCCTCAAAAGGCCGAAATGATTTTGGAGCATAAACTTAATTCTAATCCATCTATATCAGAAAAATCTACTCTTTCGAATCATACACTTCTTTCTCTTACAGCACTTTGTAACAGAACTTCTTTTTACTTCCATTATAGAGGCCTTTTTTATAGACAGAAATATGGACTTTCAATGGGTGCCCCCTTTCTCCAATACAGGCTGATATCGTCACGAAAGACCTTTAAGAAAGGGCAATTTTGCAAAGTTTTGTAAACCTGAATTTTGAGTTCGTTTTAAAGATTCTATTTTTTATTTGTGGGAGCATGGTGATGAGTCTCTGGGTTCTTTTCTTCACTTACTCAACTCCTTGGATCCAAAACTTAAATTTACTCATGAATCAGAGATAGAGAGGCGTCTTCTTTTCTTAGATGTTCTGGTGCACCGAAATGATACATGTTTCGAGTTTAGTGTCTATAGAAAACCAACACATAATGACCGTTACTTAAATTATAACCTCTAATCCTTCTCCTGCTCTGAAAAGAGGTGTTGTCACTTCTCTAGTTGATAGAGCATTGAAAGTTTGTTCAACACGCTTCTTGGATTTAGAGCTCAACCACCTTAGAGATATTTTATTTGGGAATGGGTATCCAATTAGTTTAATAAATTCTGTAATTGCAAAACGCATTAAAAGATTATCAGATAGTTCCACAGAAAACACAAATCAAAGGGAAAAAAAACAACCTTAATACCAACATTTAGGTCTAGCTTTAAACAGAGATTCTGGTGATTTAAGAATAAACGAGTCATATTTCGGTTTTCTCAAAAGAGAAGCCGATACTTTAGTAATCCCTGAAATAAACCTTGAACCACTTTCCCAGTCATATAATCAAACACGTGAACAACCCCTTAGGTCTCAAAGGGTGTCTGCAAGAAATGCATTAATTAAAATCCGAAGTCAGATGACATAGTTCTCCAACTTATTTAATTGCTGGTTCGTTTTGTTTTTTGAGTGAATGAATTGTTTTCTTTTCTCTCTCAGTTTTTCGCTAGTATCCGTCGATGGCAGTTCATAATTTTTTGGATTTTTTGCAAATTGCGGATATTGGCGAATAGCTCGCTTTTATGGTTGTTAGGTATTTGGTTTTAATTCTTTTAATTTTTGGCTTTTATTGAATTTTATTCATCTTTTAAATTTTTGGTTTTTTGGTTCTTTTCACATTGACTTTCCGCGTTTGTTTTTGGATACATTATTTCATTTCGCGCTTAAGAAGAGAGGCGTTTGTCCTCTCGAAATATTCGCTTTGTTGTGTTTTTTTTTGTTTTTTTTTCAGTACTTTTTATTTGGCCTATAAAAAACCTCACTTTTGCTCGTTTTTTCTTTCTTTATGTGATGTCAGGCCATTGCGCTTTAAGAAATTATCTTCGTCGTGCTTATGGAGATATTTTATTCATTTTTTCTGTACCGAAGGGGACGTAAGTTCTTTCGTATCTGGAATTGACGCAGCAAATGGGGGACAAAATAGGGATGCGCTGAGAAACAGCTCGAGGCGGCCGTAAAACTGGATGGGGAGTTACGTTTGGGGAAAATACTTGCCTTCCAAGGGTTTGCTATTGCATTTTCTGCAAAACGGAGGCACAACGAGACCCTCCTTCGCTCAAGTGTTTCTAAACTAGCTTTTTTAGGACCAAAGAGTGTGGCACCTTGCCTTTTTTGAAAATTATTTGAAAAGTTCTTTTTTGAATTGATTCAATTTTTTCCGATTCTTCGCGAGAGATACCAGGGTGTCAAATTGGACAAGCACATTCAAGATACGGTCGGACAAAAGACGTGTAAATCCTTAAGGAATGGGAGGGGGAGGCTAAATTTATTTAGGAACTTAAGTAGGGCGATAGACACATTAGATTTATAGATGATGTCCTTAACGTGAATATCCCACTTTAAATTTGAAGAAATTATGACGCCAAGTAGTTTAAATGAGGACACAAAAATTTCAGGAGGGATAGGGTTAAGGAAACAGGGCGAGGATTTGAGGAAACAAATCAACATTATCAAGGACTTAGAGGGGTTTATTGTCATGTCTATGTCCAAGGCTTCGTCTCCAATTTCATTGAGGATACTCATAGGGTCGTTTATTAAATTTCTTAAGCAAGTTTCAATAATCGTTAGGTCATCAACAAATTTCCTTGGGTCAGGCAATTCATTTGCGAGGCTGTTGATCAGGACTGAAAAAAGGAGGGGACCAAGGAGAGTACCTTGGGGTATGTCATTGTGGACAGGGAGAGGATTTGAATAATGATTCTGGTATTTGACAACCTGCGATCTATTTGTTAAGAATGAGAAAAACTAGTTTCACCAGTAAGGGATCAATATTGAACTCGCTGACCAGTTTCTCAATTAAAATATTGTGGTTAACAAGGTCAAATGCTTTATGAAGGTCGATAGAAATTAAATCTAGCCAGAAATTAAGCTTTTCGAGGATTTTCCCGATGTGGTCAATTAGAGAAATGAGGTAGTCGAAAGTAGAGGTGGATTTTAGGTTTCCGAATCGCTTCAAGTCAGTAAGAGAAAGGATTTTTTCATTTAGCCAGTCTGCATGGAATCTTTCATATAGTTTAGAGGAAATAAGAGTAAGAGTATTAGGACGAACGCCTTCAAAACCAGGCTTTCCGTTTTTCTTTTTCAAAAGGGTTATGAAACCCTGTTTCCAAATTGTTGGAATTCACCCAGACTCGGTAATCTCGTTAAACAGGAAAGACAAGGGCTTAGAAAGGAATTCATGGAAAGCACTAATGAGAAGAAAGGGGATTTCCAAAGGACAAACACTAGTCTTCCTAGTTTTTCAATTCTTCTTTCTATCTCAGACGGGGAAACAGTGGAAAAAGAAGGGGAAAGGGCTCCTGTTGGTAATTGGTCGCACAATGCTGGAAGGCTCTGGGCAATGGAAGCGAGGAATTTATTTAGGTTATTGGAAAGTGAAATCAGGGGACTCGGGTAGATTAAAGTTAAGTTGTTCAAGCCTCCTGACTCACATCCTTTCAATCTCAGAATACCGATTTTTGGTATATTAGTGACTAATTCTTCGACCTTGTTTTTGTAGTACGAACGTGCCAATTTATGAATTTCTCTTTTAATTCACTTTCTTAGTTTATTGGCTTCATCCGGTTTAACATTTTTGAAAAACTTGAATTTGGTTCTAATTATTTTTTTTTATAGTCTGGTCAATAAGGGGTTTGTCACTGGAGCGCTTTCTAAAGCTTTTTTCTGGGAAACTAATTTGATATTTATCAATTAGCTTTTTGTGGAACGTAGCCATTTTCTCATCAAGATTTTTTAAACTATAGGTATCGGACCAATCTTAAGTATTCAGCCACATACCAAAAGAAAGAAGACCAGAATTTTGAAGAGGGTGATAAGTGCCATAAGTTATTGAGAAAGAATGCTTAAAGTTTGAGGAGGGGGATAAAAGGATCGAAAGATGATAACTCCCACCTAATGGAGGCAAAGCTGAGGGAGGGCGGTAAAAATCATACATATTAGTTAAAATAACATCAAAAGAGGTATTTTCCCGAGTCGTTAGTATTTTAACAATGTGCTTTACTTTAAGTGAGGAGCAAAAAGAATCCATTTTAAGGTCGTTGGCATCGCCAACTAAAAAAAGGCCAACATTGGGGTATTTAGAAATAACAAAATCAGCACTTGTCTGCAATTGCTGGATGAATTTACGTTTTGACTCTTTATAATTTACGGATGATATTTTGATTAGGGGAGTAACAGAAAACAGCTATTACAATAATATTAAATAGACGAGGGAGTACTTTTGGACTAATATTTAGCCAAAGGATTTCATCAAACTCGGATAAACTAGGGACTCGAATAACCTTTGGGTAAAGGTTACTCTTAGTAAAGAACAAAACACCGCCACCTTTTTTTCCGAGTGAGTGGTCTAAAGGACGGAGTTTAATAGATTCTGAATAATTTGTCAGATGCAGGGACCCTGGGTCATGGGATTGTACTTCAGTAATAGCTATAATATCTATTAGATTTGATTCTGAAAGCACCTCGAGTTCGGTAAGCTTTTCAAAATTAAGACTTTTTGCATTAGTAACTAAAAGTTTAGGAAAAACAAACCGATTGGGGAATCTCGATAGGGAGACATGATGAGTTTGAGAATTTCCTGGGTGGGTTTTTAAATTAATATTATGATGCTGTGGAGAAAAAAGGGTAAGAGAAGGATTTACTTTGCGGATTTGGAGGTGGGGGACAGGCAAGGATACAGACAAAGCATGGTGAGGAAGGTGCAACTTGTTTCCAGTTGATGGGAAGTGAGAACAATTACGATTTGTTACAAGACAATTATTAAATGCAAAAGGTCTCAGACCTGAGTCACGTTGACAGGGTGGGCACGAGGAATAAAACAAATGGGTTGGAGGTGAGGTTTCGTGGATATAGGGTAAGAAGGATTTGAATTGGGAGGTTTTTTGATAGGAAGGAAAGGGGGAGATTGGAAGTTAACATGGGAGGTAGGAGAAAGAGGGATGGGTAGTGACGTTTCTAAGAGGCTGGGTATAATACTGGAACGAGAATTTTTCTTGTTCAAGCGTTCGGGACGGGAGCTGATTACAAGAGGAGGAGGAACAGGTAATCGGTAAAGGTTTGTTATTTCTTGAGCTGTGTTTGAAGAATTATGGTGAGAGATTTTTGCTTGGGTGTGGCGTACTAAAAAGGACGGCCAAAGGGGGAGGAGTGACTCTTACAATTTATATCTTTAACAGATTGGTGCAATTTTCTTCCTGGGGGTAGATAAAAAGAAGGAGGAACCTTAACGTGAGCTTTAGTGCAACCAAAACAACGACCACTGGAAAAAACGGTACAGTTATTAACGTGCTTAAAATTGCACTCAAAAATACTACATTTACCTAATAGGTAGAATTTACTTAAATATAATAAATTGCAGTGACTAGCTCTACAATTACCACTTAAGAATTTTTTACAAATGTTTGAGGAAATATCACTTTCGGCCAGGTCAGGATTGTACGGTGATTTCGTTTCTTGAGGCTGCGAGCAGCTGTTATAGCTGTATGATTATGCGAACAATTTTGGCCAAGTTTGCAATTTCCATGCTTGAAAAACTTGCAAATTTCTTTAGCACTTCTATCACAATTATTTTTTGTAGAATCTTGCTTGAAGCACGATCGTGTCTAAAAGTACAGTCATCTGCTATTTTGCATGAATCGGCCAAAATCATATTTGCACATTTACGTATTTGAGACAAAGGGGCTTTCTTATTCGTCAGGTTATTCCCTTCACTAATTTCAAAACAATTTTGAATGTCTGTAATAGGGTTAATCTCACTACAATGATTATCAGAAATATAATCCTCAAAAGGTGAGACAAGGTCAGACGGATTAGTCAGCTCATGAATAATAGAGGACTCTTCATTATTTTTCTTCTGACAGATTCGGTCACTAAAATTATTATCTGGATTTTTTACCAATAATTAATGGGTGTAATTATTTTTTTGGATTTGTCTTCGTCTTGCTGAGATGAAAGAAAGGGAGATTAAGAATATTCAGTTTGGGTGGGGGGGGGGGGAATATCATTACACTGTATCATAGACAGTGGATGAGAAATAATTCTCGAAATTTATTTTAATACCTCTTCTACTTACTTACTTGTACTTGTTGCGGGACCAGACGCGGACGCCTCACGCGGCATCTAGAAGACTACGTATGGTTGACTCCCATTTGTCGCGATCTTGTGCCAGCTCTTCAGCAAACCAGAGCCAGCAGCTCTCCCACTTTCTGCCAAACTTTCGAAATCCACCAATGGGGTCGAGGTCGTTTTTAGCAGTTGTCCGCCAATTCTTAAATTAGCAGCCAGGTTGCCTGCACCAATCTGGCAACGGGGCAGCTAGAAGCACTTGCCTTATGATGTGGTCGTTGGGTCTTCTAAGGGTATGACCAAGCCAATGCTGTCTTCTCTGTTTGACAATCATGGCGGTGGGTTCGATGTTACAGCAGCGGTGGCGCACATCAACATTTTAGATTCTGTTAGAGTATCAAATCCTCAGGATTTTTCGTGGACAGTGGTGGTTAAAGACCTCCAAATCATGGAGATGAAGCGCCTTCAGTGGCTAAATTTCGACTGCATGGATGAGAATAGATCTAACAGCGCTTTATAGACAGAAATTTTTGTCTTCATGCTGATCTCCCGCCGGATTCACAAATGGTGGCGAAGCTGTGAGAAGATGGCTTGGGCTTTGTTGACTCTGTTCTATACGTCAAGGTCACAGCCTTCACGAGGGTTTATTATTGAGCCAAGATAGGTGAAGCTGTCGACTTTTTCCAATTCTTGTCCGTAAAGCACAAGCTCATAATCCGACTACATGTTTAGGTCCATGGCTTTAGTTTTGGCTGTGTTGATTTTCATACCCAGTAGCTGAGAGAAATGTGCTATTTCATTTAACATTGCTTGGGCAGTTGCTGGATCAGCAGCAAGAGCGTCGGTGTCATTTGCGTAGTCCAGGTCAGACAAGTTAATGCCCAATCCTATAACAACACCATCAAAACTCGAGAGTGCACTCTCTAGAATCCAGTCTATACATTAGTTAAACAAAACAGGAGACAATATGCACCCCTGTTTCACACCACTTTCAACATTGAAGGGCTCAGTTTCTTCACCCAGCACTCTTACTGTCGATTTGCAATGCTCGTAGTAGGCCTTCAACAGCTCTATGAATTCAACCGGTATACCATCTTCCAACATGATTCGCCAAAGGTTTTCGCGGGCTATAGAGTCGAAAGCAGCCACAAAATCAAAGAACATGTTAATTATGGGGAGTTTGTAGCGTTCGGACTGTTGGAGAATAAGGTGAAGAGTGAAGACCTGGTCAGTGCATCCTCTCCCTTTTCGAATTCATCATTTATTTTCACTTGTCCGCTCATCCCTTGCTTCCTCAAACCTTTTAAGCAAAATCATCACAAATACTTTGGTAGCCATATCCATAAGTGATATCTCTCGGAAGTTGCGGCTGTCGCATTTGTCCCCCTTTTTAAATACTGGGATTATTACTGACACCTTCCAATCAGACGGGAAGGTCTTCTTCTCCCATATCAGACTGAAAAGTGTTTCTAGTTACTCTGTTACAACGTGTGGTGACGCCTTGTAGACCTTGGGAGGGAGACCATCTTCTCCAGGAGACTTATTGTTTTTTGGCATTTGATCGCGTTTAGTATCTCTGAAGCTAAAGGTGGTGCCGTATCGATTTCATATGGTGGTCTTTCAGCTGTTGGTGGCAGCATCAGCGTTGCATCTTGCCCATCTGTATTTGGATTAAGTAGGTCTTTAAGTGATTCTTCCAGTGATCAAGTTTACCTTGTATGTCAGGGATTACACTTCGTTTAGCGTCTTTTAAGGGACCAGAGATATGTGACTTTATTCCAGTTATTTCTTTGAGGGTTCTATACAGCCTTCTCGTGTCAATATTTCTGGCTGCTTTTTCCATCTCTAAAGCAACCTCATCCCAGAATTGTTGGCGGTCTTGACGTAAGCTTGTTTTAACCCGTTTACGTAGTGACTTTTTTAATTGCGATTGATGCGTTTGATGCCTGTCGCCTAGCCTTGATTAGCTTTACAGTTTTCTCTGAGACATAATTCTTCCTCGTCTTTGCAGGGGCATAGCCGATAACTTCAGCGGCCACCTTTTCAGTGGTGTTCGGGAATTGTTTCCATTGGGTGGTAGGGTCTTCATCACAGTTGGTCAGGCTTACGAAACTGGTTCTGTAACTTCAGGCAAAAGTCTTCTTTCACTGTTTGGATTTTCAGTTTCTCCACGTTTAACTTCCTTTTTGGGGGTTGTCTCTTCCTCGCACTCAACTTCAGGAGTATTTTCGCACCTATAAGCGTATGATCGCTTCCAGATTTTGACCCCGTGCACGCCCCTCTGTAAGCTCAAGATTCGATGACTGAGGAGCGCCAACGCTGACGGATCAATATATGGTCAATTTGGGCAGTTGTTGAGCCATTGTTTGAGCGCCAAGTTATTCTTTGAGAGGTTTTGTGTTGGAACATAGTGTTGGTAATGGTAAGGTTTTGAGATCTCGCGAACTGGAGTAGTCTATCCCCATTGCAGCACCGCTGGCCGTAATGCCTCTTCTAGCTTGTTTTTTAATTCCAACGAGGCAAACATTGGTTTGGGGAAGTCAGGTCCAACAGTGCATATTTCAGTTTGAAACCCAAAATCTATAAAAAGGGGATTCTGATGCGTAGAGTCATCCTTTCGAAGACTTGGATAAGGTTTGGTATGGACTGATACCTCACGTGAGTCGGGGTGTAAGTAACTAGTAGTGATTCGTAGAATAGAAGAACGGTTAACAAACAAAGTGGTGTTATCCTCAGTCTTACTAGAAGCTTCCAGACGGGAGTGTCTCTTCTTGAAGGGGATATTGGGAAGATGGGATCTTCTTCTGTGACAGGAGGGGCAATGGTGATTCATTATTAAGCTCTTTGAGAATAGTTAGCATTCTAGCTCTTGAATTAGGAGAACGGGGGGTACGAGGAGAAGGTAGAACAGGTGATTTTGAAGGATTTACCTGTAAGATTGAACGCTTCTTTGAGGAACAATCAGGGCACAACCAGTTACCAGTCCAATTAATTGCATCAATTTTTGCACACTTTTCAGTTCTTGCGTGAAATGAACAATTGCACCCTCCCCATTTCACTGATTTGGAAAACACTCTTGGTCTGCATTCAGGAAAGATCAGCCTCTGTCTAACCAAAACCATTTCTTCTAATTTTTTCACACCAAGAGGTTAACAGCCCGAAATAAAAATCCCAAGGTGTTCACTGATCGGATGCTAGATGAGAACTGAAAGTTTGTATACGGAAATTATAGGAATTCCTGATGTAATAATACCAGTCCATTTATAGTGGACTTGCTTTTAAGTCAACAAGAATATAGGTACATGATAAGTGAAGATAATCGAAATAATGTAAAATATTCACTTTCAAATGGTAAAACATTTGGATGAGTTTTTAGTGTTTATTAAGATTTCGAAAAACATTTACTTGCCTTAGTTAATTCCGGAACCTAGTCATGGAACAGGCCAAGACGACCACTTTTTAGATTTAAATGTAAATATTTCGGAAAATAATTAGTTAGTCTTTAAAATACATAATAAAACGAACGATTTCAATTTTGAAGTAACTAATTTCCTGTTCCCAAAAAGTAATATGCATTCAAATATCACAAAGTCAACCTTTTACCCACAATTATTTAGACATGAAAGAATTTCAGTAATATCATGGATATTAAAAATAGATGTCAAATTCTAAGCTATAAATTAATCTTGAGAGTTTTTTTGCGAATAAAATAATTTGGCGATTTAAAAAATTAAGTTTTAGCATAATGATTTTAGATTTTAATGTAATAATAATGATTTTAATATAATTTTCAATTAATACATAATACAATTTAATTCTCAATTTCCCAAAGCCTAATTCATAAACGTATTTTTTTAAATACTTTTTTCATTTATGGCAAGGCACGCTTAACAAGCAAATGCCCTTACCAAACTTGCACTAAAATGCTCCTGGTCCCTTTTTTTTATCAAATTTTCCAGATAGTCATGAATAACTTAAGTAAATAGTGACGAAGACCACACTGCCTTTCCATCATAAACACAATAAGAAGAACAACAGGAAATTTTTTATACAAGACAGTGGAACGCAACTTTTAAATGAATATTTCGACCCTACATCCAATGGCCGTCCTCAGCAAAACAGACGAAGAGAATAAAAACACTAAAAAGAAACTTGCATTAAAATTCAATCATTAAAACTGTTAAAAAAGTTTTAAAACAGCCCTAATATCATTACTTCAAGGAAGTTCAACCAGGAGTCCTGGTTGAACTTCCTTGAAGTAATGATATTAGGGCTGTTTTAAAACTTTTTTAAACAGTGTTTTAATGATTGAATATTAATGTAAGTTTCTTTTTTAGTGTTTTTATTCTCTTCGTCTGTTTTGCTGAGGACGGCCCTTGGATATAGGTCGAAATATTCATTTAAAGTTGCGTTCCACTGTCTTGTATAAAAAATTTCCCTGTTGTTCTTCTTATTTGTTTAATAACTTAAGTTTCTCTGGCCACTCTTTGTCAAGTTGATCAAAATTAAAAATTTTGTATGGTAGAATACCGACAAATAATTCCCCAGACTCTGGACATGGTCACATGTCGCTATTGTAGGATTAACGCACTCCAACTGAACCACAAACTTGTACATGAACCAGAATTGTTTTTTTATTATTATTTTCTTCGCACACTCTCTGATAAAACATCCGAAACTTTTTTTCCTCCTGTTTAAGCAGTCAATGAATGAATTTAGGTGCTACAAGTTCGTGTACCATGCTCTGTCCTCTTAATCACGGTACAGGAACGTCTAGTACCCAAGCAAGATTTTTCAAGTAGGCTCCAGTGTTTTCAGATGTTGAACAATTATTCTGCCTTCACACTAAATGTTTCATACACCATGCTTGAAAGGGGATATTATACAAGTGCCCGACGATACCTGGACTTTTTTATAGCCCCGTATGGACAATAAAAAAATATACAGGTACTGGGAGTAATTTGGAAAAACAGCTATTTCAGATTCAGCCAAAAGCAGAGCTAAAAACTTAATCTACACATACGAAAATGGCATTAAAAACTCGTACAGATAAAGTGTTTCTTCAAAAATATCACTTTCAAATATTTCCAACAGTATATTTAGGTCCATTATTCAAGAACACTCAGAGACGCTAAAGCTACACTGTTCCACAACAATGTTTTTGGTCTATTATGAGTTTGCTCTATGGAATTCCTAACAGCTAAACTACAGATCATAGAAACGTCTTAATGCCTTTGAAAATAATTGTGTCCACTGGGTCCTAAAGATCAGATAGAAGGTCCATGTCTCCAATACGAGAGATCTGTACTCACACATGCAAACGAGCTATCGCTCCGTTGTGAGGCATTGCTAATGATGATGTTTTGGACATATCCTCCTTATGCCAGATCATAGAGTTTCTAAAATAATCCTCCACCGGCAGCCGGAAGGTCCCCGTCACCGAGGAAGACCAAATAACACTGTCCTATGAGATTGTATGAGCAAGGTAGAAGAACCTTCCAAAAACGAATCTCATCCAAGAGTTTGGGGACCTCTATGCAGCCGCTCACTTGAGGGAATATTGGAATATATACTCACCGACACTCTTTTGTGTCTCTGTAGGCCACTGGAGGAACTAAGGTCAACGGTAATCTGTGCAAGAGATCCAATTAGCCTGTGAGCCGAGTTGCTTCCAGCACATGTATCAACCAAGCTTGTAAGTCATTATTTAAGTTCTTTCGTAAAATTTTTAACCTTTTTTTGGGGGGGGGCGCATATTATAAAACTTAAAGTATAATTTGAAGGCTAAATTGACTCCTATTGTTACGATCATTTTTTTTGGTCCGAATACTAGCTCGAGCCTGATTGCATTAATTCTCGTACTAGACTGAAAAGAAGGGAACAGTTCCACCGGTGATGTTTTTTTTCAAACGGTATGAAGCGTTCTCTTTTCGTAAAAGCACGTTTATGAACGTTGGCTTTCTTTCGTTACAACTGTCAAATATCCGACACACTACGGTTTTTTCTGTTCTGCCGTCACTTAAACCGCAGCCGCTGGTGGTTCTATCGAAAACGGTTACAATAGTATGCAGCCCCTTCTAATAGACCCTCAGGTATTGCAGTGTCGTTTAGATTGTGCAAATTTATTTTTACTTAGTTCATGTTCTCAATTTCTCATGTGAAGGTTTTCACTTAGCAGAAAATACATAACTATGGTCACAATATTTCATATCAGGGTAAAGTAGTATCAAGGACCCTAATTTGTTGACTATATGTGTTTTGGATGACAGAACACTGCGCTGGTTACTGTCTTGCACACTATAGCCATTTCATGGCCCGCTGGTTGAAAACCGGTGAAAGTTACATTACCCAGGTCACTAAATACTAGAATTTCTTTTGTTTTACAACATCCTGTTCGCTAATCATTATCCCCTCTGCAGGTATTGAAATCCTCGACAGGTTCTCTTGAGGAAAAGAGCTGAGACGAATTTAATATGCTACACCAATTAATGCAAGAGTCTCAGTAGGTTTAGATGGGTGTTGATTTTAAAGTGATGTTCCGTTTACACTGTTTTGTCTGGATAAATTTTGGGATAAAATCAAGCAAGTACTTGCAAACACCAGAACGCTCTAGACACCAATATTAGGATGGATTACTAATTACCCCTAAAACAGTTTCGCAGTCTTCTAGGACCAGGCCACCTCAAAATAAATTCAGGACTGCAGCATACACCAGACGAGTGAGAGAATGGGTTGCAAGCTCTCCATTTCAAAAAAAAATCCAGTTCATGAGGCAATACGAAGATTCTGTACCCCTTGTGCCTTTTTTTTTCTTTGGGTTCTCATCCCATGAAATAATCGTATGAAGAATGAACGTCGATGCCAACTTACCATTAAATTTGGACAGATAGGTCAGAGAATAGGTATTGGATTAAGTAAGTTTTTGATTCTAATCCGGGATAAGAATCAGCGATATGAGGTTAGGCAGGTTTACTTAAGTAGACGACTTAATGGAGACACCAGTCACGGTTTTTTCACACCAAGCTTTGAAGTTGGGAAAATGTCGACTTGAGAGATGGATGACTGATAAAAGGTCCCTCCTTCCTCTGAATCAGATCCTCTAAAAGCTAGTCGTTGTTGGATACCAAGTATCTCGTGCTGGCTAGAAGGACACATAAAACACAATTATTCTTTTTGCTGCCTTAGACCAGCTAAAATTTGGAGTTTGCTCAATTCACAAATTTTCTGAAATTCTTGCCAACGAAACAACAACGTACTGACCAAAAAACTATTAGATCATCCCTGTAATACAGTTTTAAATTCATTTGCAATCAAATTTATTTTATCACGATTAGTGTTTAAACCCAAAGAGGAAATTGGGCTGTGACCCCACTATAATTCCGCCACTGCAAATAGTGTTACATACACAATATTAGGGTGGGTAGGTTGTGAACATTGGTGGCAGCTTTCAACTTTCACTGATACACAGTTAATCTAATATTTGTAGTATACATTGACGAAAGTATCTTCCAAACTGATTGCTCTTATCCATAGCTTACGTGGGGGGGCTTTGTTTTTTACCTCTTATCACAAATGTAGTTATTCACGTGCAAATTTGATTGATCATGACTATGTATAAGAAATCACGAACAGATAAAAGAAGAATTAAGAAACGGAAATAGATTGAGATGGGTGGAAATAGATTGCAGAGGATGGAGCAATATTAATGCTCTTTTACATGTGCAATTAATTATAAAGAATCGAGACACGCACGTCTGCCTCATACCCCCCTTAATAACATGCTTGAATCATCCATTTAAAACTTCCATCAAAAACTTTGGGTTAATATATGTTGTAAAAAATAGAGATTTCAGTCCTAAAAAAAATAATTGGAAGGCCGGTATTTTCACATGCTAGGGTAGTAAAACACCTTAGAAATTTGTGTGAGGTATTTATCACCACATGAACACTTTCACTGACAAAGCTGTAGTAAATCAAGGTTGTCATCTCGGTTTTGCTCTTCTTGATGTTGTGAACGGATCTTTAAACAACGGCACTATATTTCGGTATTATCCTCCAGAGATCGTTAAATTCCAAAGAATTTGATGACTATACGGTAGGGACTAGTTTACTGAAACAATGCGCCTTCGAATCCGCGAATTGGATAATTTTCAAATCAATGAAAAAACTGCTATCCAAACTAATATCACAAACTACAAATATAAGTCAGCTCAAAGTACAATCTAACGCAATGCACTAAATTTTATTTAGTCTGTCCTCCGAATGCTACTCATTATTATATCACTGTTGCCAACTGGACGATTATGCAACAAAAATACAGTCGGACTAAAATGAATTATTTATCCTTTGGTTTTTCAGAAAGGTGACCTTGCAAACATAGTTTTGGGTTAAGATAAAAGTTATTGGTAACTTCCGAACTTCTAAAGGCCTCAGCAAAAGGAAGGGGAGGAAATCTATAGTAAAGATTAAATGGGAGTGTGACAATGGAACATAATATTCGAATCCACGCTAAATATCGGAGAAAAATTCCACATTCCAAGATAGCCTAAAACGACTTTCATTAAAAAATTAATTCCTTAAAGCTTTTGAACAAAATTTCTGATTACTCTACTTTTTTCGAATGATTGTCTTTCGTCAAATAAACTTCATTTTAAATTCTTCTATCCATTCTAATCCATTTCTTCCTATTCCCCCCCCCCCGCTCACGTGCAAGTCTTCGTTAAATTTTTTCAGTTGGTATTGCCAACGAACGCACATTTTTTATGGTTTGCTTCAGCCTGGCGGTAGTTTAAAGCAATAGGGGTGATTGCCCCCAATTACCACAAGTTGAATCCAGCTACCCATTCTCTTGGGTACGGCTATTCTATGGTTTACATTTAATTTTTGTTTCGATTGTTTTCGGTATTTTTTTAATCCCTCTCCGCATAAACCTAATTGTTTAATCTTTACAATTATAAACATTATTAAATGACTCAGAGAGGGGCGTCCGAATGATTTGCCCCCAACTCTCCGCATTGTATTTCCCGAGCCGACGACAAGGCGGAAAAATTATGATATGGTGATCGGTATGGCAGCACACCATTGGTGCAGCAATGCAACGCACGAAGTTTATAGAGAAACGTCGAGAGGTTGTGTAGCCTTGAGAACGAAACTGGCCGATTTCCGGTTCGGTTTCCGGTTTATGTTAATTATTTAGTTGTTTTTATTTACTACGTCTATAATTTTATTTTTCATCTTCTATAGAGATGTTTAAAAAAAATGAATCAGTAATGTGTTGTATAAAGAAAACAATATTGATTCAGAATGTGCGTGTTTCTGGAATTTGGATCAGCCTTAGAACTCGATTTTTCCCTCTGTCCCATATGGTTAACCTCTTGACATCTCTTTTCTTTGCAAAGCCAAACTTCGGTTGAGACATTACACTACACTAGAAAAGGCAATCAAAATTTTCGTGGTCCTTCCAGTTATTCAACAGATAAGTGAATTGGAATTTTTTTGAATTGCGTTATTTGAGGATCGTCTAGGACTATCTTTCCGTGAGTTGGCAGTGGTAAGACTAGCGACCTAGTAAAGAGGACGATCACGGTCCAATGTTAAGAATATATAAAATTTATAACTCCTAAAAAAGAGTACTCGCTCAGATCAAAACAAAAAGGACAGTCATTGAGAACCCACCTGATTGTTCCTAAAACCCTATATAGGAAGCTTTCTGTCTCTCTCTGCTTGAACAGCAAGGGAATTAGATTGTGCTTGGAAATCAAGAAAAGTGGCAGGCTACTACATACATTCTGCCTAATCAGGCAATCTTTTTTTTCTTTTTTTCCTTCCACATATAAAATTGGCAGCTGGAACTTCGTAGAGAGTTGGTCAATGTCGGCATTGTAAAAAGGAAATTAATGGGGGGTTAAAAAACTTTTGTAATTAAACAAATTATTTTTAAAATAGAATCAATTTTTTTACAGCGAAAAACCTTCAGATTTTCCAACCCTCATGTTAAAGATTGATCAATGAATGTCCATATACGTAGGCTGTTTAGGCTCAGGTCCGTCTCTTAGTACTATTCCACATTAAGAAAAAGCCATAGGTTTTTTTCCTATTTGTAATGACAGGAATGGATTTTCAGTAAAGGGATGACAATAATAGATCACATAATGAACAGAAATGACCGAAAGTCAGGCAATAAAAAGGATGATGACGTTGATGAACGTCAGGGCACGGAAAAGTCTAGTGTGTCCATCAGGCGGCTCAGTGTTTTTTTTTGCATGATAGTAGACGAGATGAGGGTAGTTTTGGAGGAGAGCTAGTAAGTTGTCCAGTAGTTTGAAATAATAGAACTGAAAACACTTTTACATTTACATATATAACTAGAACGCTTGTTATATTTACATATAGAACCTGACATTGGTAAATTTACACATAAAAGAGGACACCTGGTACTTTAACATATAGAACTGACAACAGTAAATTTATTATGTAGAACTAATTAGTACGGTACCTTTCCAAATATAGAACTTAAGACTACTATTTATTTATAACTAGAATTCTATTTCGCATAGATGCAGTAACGTGTTGCCTTTTTTCGTTTCTGTTTTAGGGCAGTTAAACATCAGAGAGAGAATGTTTAAAGCATCACATGAAAGCCAATTCTATGTCCTATTTAAAGGACTTTCTCTAGAAAAAAAAAGGTGAGGTAAAATTTTAATTGAACATAATCTTTGACATAATTTTCATTTTCCACATACACATGATATAAAATGCGAATTTTTTTGAAAATTTGCTGTTATTTTGGTATGATGTCTATATTATTTGCTTCGCTTCCCTGATTCCTTGTGATCTGTTTTTTAGTAGGTTCCAGTAAGAAAAACCCTTATACTTTATCCTGTGGAGTGATTGAATTTGAAAAGTAATATTAAAAGATTATAACGACAACTTCTGGCTCTGTACACTGAAATTCAAACTTTTTTGTTTCGTATTGATAAAGGATTGCAGATTGTCAAATATCGTCGCGTTTTCGGTCATCTATATAGGGCCAGGCCGAAAAGCCAGCGTCCAGTGTTGCCAGAAAGTGAACCGGAAAACGAGCCCAAGCCTTTGAAAAACACACGATACACCAAACCACGCCCGAGCGTTTGAAACCAAGACTGCCATCAGTCAGTTCCTAAAATACTAACATTGCCCAAATTGGTGTTTCAACACAACAATTTTTTGGTGGCTAAGTCAAAAAAAATTTTTGCGTGTGTCGCGGCGCTTTTTAAATTTCTTGGCATTTTTCAGAATCCTTATTATTTCCGTCCATGACTACAAATTAAAAAATTGTCCTTACTAAGGTGCTACAAATTGACAGCACGTGCTACACTGCTACACGTGGATGAAATAGTGCTAATACAGTTCTTTCGGCTAAAGTCAGAAAAAGTTTTGCCCTAATCTAACTCTACTTTTAACCGTGCTTTGCTTAACCTTGTT
>CM051269.1:7271270-7331270 GCA_027921565.1 Artemia sinica
TCGCATTGTGAATAGCTAGTTCAATTGTACTCCATTGAAGACGCTCCCAGGAATCTGATTTCTACATAACATTAGAGGTAATTGACAAGGAGATAACTCGAAGAAGCGAGGTTACACTCCTGGATTGATAGTTGGAGAATTTCTAACCTACTATAGATACGTATTTTATTTTCTCGCGTTCAGCGAGTGGCGCGGTCACCCATTTGTCTATTCCCCCCATTTCAGTCGGTGCAGCCCTTAACGCCACGATATAAGCTATAACGGCGTGGATGATGCGATCGTAAAATTCCCCCGGTGGAACTTAGCTTAAGAAAAATCCCCCGGCGGAACCTTTTGATTTTCTTATTATTTTTATAGCTTACTTACCTTATTACTTAGCTTTAGAAAAATTCACCCGGCAGATAATGTTTTACGGCTTGAAATAAGATGAGGTATTATACGATACTTTCGCTAAAAAATGTATTGCAGCTTGAAATAATATGGAAATAAGCAAATACATTATTCAAAACACCAAATATTTTATTCGAAATATTGTATTGCTAGAAATAAGTTGAGCAAATTGCAATGGTGTTACTCAAATTGTATTGTTTCTTGAAATAAGAGAAAAATAAGCAAATGTATTATTCAAAAATTTGAAACATTTTTTCAAAATGTTTTACTGCTTGAAATAAGATGAAAAAATATACGTTGGTGTTGCTTAAAATCTATTGGTTCTTGAAATAAGATTGAAATAAGCAAATGCCTTAGTCAAAATACCGAATATTTTATTAAAAATGTTATACTGCTTGAAATAATATGAGAAGAAATGCAATAGTGTTGCTTAAAATGAATGGATTCTTGAAATAAAACGGAAATAAGCACATGCAGTATTCAAAAATATCAAATATTTTATTCCAAATACTTTGTTACTTGGAATAAGATGAGAAAATATGAAATGGTGTTGCTAAAAATATATTATTTCTTGAAATAAGATGAAAATAACCATATGTAGCCTACTATTCAAAATAACAAATTTTATATTAGAAATGTTTTACTGATTGAAGCATGATAAAGAAATATGCTTTGGTTTTGCTGAAATTGTGTGGTTGCTTAAAATAATATGGATATAAGCAAATGTCTTATTCAAAAATATCAAGTATTTTCTTCAAAATGTTTCACTGCTTGAAATGAGATGAGGAGAAATTAAATGATATTGCGCAAATTGTGTGCTTTCTTGAAATAAGATGAAAATAAGCAAATGCCTTATTTAAAAATACTAGTTATATTATTCAAATGTTCTATTTCTTGAAATAAGGTGAGGATATATGTGAATGTGTCTCTCAAAATGTTTTGGCTCTTGAAATAAGATGGAAAAATGTAAATGCATTATTAAAAAATACTAAATTTTCCATTCGAAATACTTTCTTTACATGAAATAAGATGATGAAATATGCAATGGTGATGCTCAACTTATATTGTTTCTTGAAATTAATAGAAATAAATATATGTACTATTCAAAATATCAAATATTCTCATCAAGTGTTTACTGCTTGAAATAAGATGAAGAAAATATACGTTGGTGTTGCTTAAAACGTATTGGTTCTTGAAACAAGATGGAAAGGAGCAAGTAACTTATTCAAAATACCAATTATTCTCTTCAAAATACTTTTTTTAAATAACACGAGGAAATTTACATTGATAATGTTTAAATTGTGTGGTTTCTTGAAATAAGATGGAAATAAGCAAACACCTTATTCAAAAATATCACATATTTTCTTCGAAATGTTTTGCTGCATTTTGATAAAACTAGGAGAAATGTGATACTGTCAATCATTATTAAAAATACAAAACATTTTATTTGAAATACTTTGTTTCTTGAAATAAGATGAGGAAAAATGGGATGATCTTTCTCAAAGTATATTGGTTTTTGAAATAAGATGGAGATAAGATGGCAATACCAAATATTTTATTTGAAATACATTACTGCTTGAAATAAGAAGATGAAATATGTAATCATGTTGCTCAAATGTATTTTTTCTTGAAATAAGACGGAAATTAGCAAATACAATATTAAAAAATATCAAATGATTTCATGAAAATGTTTCCTGTTTGAAATAATACAATTAATAATGCAATGGCATCGCTCAAAATATGTTTTTTCTTGATATAAGAAGGGAATAAGCAAATGCTTTATTTAAAATACCAGATAGTTTATTCTAAATACTTTCTTGATTGAAATAAGATGAGGAACTATGCAATGGTGCTGCTCAAATTGTATTGTTTAATGAAATAAGTTGAAAATCAGTAAGTTTCTTATTCAAAACACCAAATATTTTATTTGAAATGTAATACTAATTGAAACAAGATGAGGAGAAATGCAATAGTGTTTCTCAAATTATTTGGTTTCTTGAAATAAGACGGAAATAAGCAAATGTATTATTCAAAAATATAGTATTTGTTTATGAAATAAGAGGGAAATAAGCAAATGCATTGTTCAAAATAAGATGAGGAAATATGCAATGTTTTTTCTCAAATTATATTGTTTCTTGAAATAGGTGGAAATGAGCCGATTTTTAATTCAAAATACCAATTTTTTCTTCAAAATACTGTATTGCTTCAAATAAGATAAGGAATATACGTTGATCTTGCTTAAATTGTGTGGTTTCATTAAATAAGATGGAAATAAAAAAGTGCTTTATTCTAAATATCAAATATTTTCTTCAAATCTTTTACTGTTTGAAATGAGATGAGGAAATATATGATGGTGTCTCTCAAAATGTATTATTTCTTAAAATAAGATGGAAATAAGCAAATGAGTTATTCTAAATACCAAATATTTTATTCGAAATACTTCGTTGATTGAAACAAGACGAGGAAATATGAAATGATGTTACTCAAATTAAAATGTTTCTTGAAATAAGATGAAAATAAGCAAATTTTAATTCAAATATCATATTTTCTCATCAAGTGTTCTACTGCTTGAAATAAGATAATGAAAAGTGTGATAATGTCATTCAAATTATATTGTTTCTTGAAATACGATGGAAATAAGCAAATACATTATTCAAAATACCAAATATTTTATTCGAAATACTTTGTTGCTTGAAATATGATGACAAGAAATGCGATGGTATTGCTCAAAATGTATCAGTTTCTTTAAATAAGACGGAAATAAGCAAATGCATTATTCAAAATAACAAACATTGAATTCTGAATACTTTTTTGCTTGAAATAAGATGAGAAAATATGCCATGTTGTTGCTCAATTATGTTTCTTGTAATAAGTTGGATATAAGCAAATGCATTATACTAGGTTCATTTGGGCTTAGTAAGTGTGCCGGCACGCTTATTGAACCCAACCAAATCTAGCTTAAAAAATAGTTAACATAAGTAAAAAAAAAATAATTTTGGTTACCGGGTTACGGCAGGTTGTCTCTAGGTATTCTGAGTGTGGTACGATGACAACATTTGGGGTAGTAAAAATTAAATATCATCATCTACGATTGGAAATGAACAAATTATAGCAATAAAGATTCTAATATTAGAATAAAATTTTTAGTACTTTGAATAATGCATTTGCTTTTTTCCATCTTATTTCAAGAAACAATATATTTTGAGTGACAGTATCGCCATTCTCCTCATCTTATTTCAAGCAGTAGAACACTTGATCAGAATATTTAATTTTTTTGAATAAAACATTTGCTTTTTTCCATCTTATTACAAGAAATAATATAATTTGAGCAACATCATTGCATATTTCCTCATCTTATTTGAGTCAACAAAGTATTTCTATTTAAATATTTGGTATTTTGAATTATGCATTTGCTTATTTCCATCTTTTTTCAAGAGCTAATACATTTTGAGAGACACCATAATATATTTTCTCATCTTATTTCAAGCAATATAATATTTGGAGAAATTATATGGTATTTCGAATAAGGTACTTGCTTATTTCCATCTTATTTCATGAAACAACACCATTTAAGCAAGACTAACGTATATTTTCTCATCTTATTTCAAGCAATAAAGTATTTTGAAGAGATTAATTGTTTTTTTGAATAAAGATTAGGCTCATATCCATCTTATTTCAAGAAACAATATAATTTAAGAAACAACATTGCATATTTCTTCATCTCATTTTGAACATTGCATTTTCTTATTTCCATCTTATTTCAAGAACCAATATTATATTTTTGAATAATACATTTGCTTATTTCCATTTTATTTTAAGAAACCACATAAGTTGCGCAAGACCAGTACATTTCTGTGCATCTTATTTCAATCAGTATAACACTTCGAATAAAATATTTGGTATTATGAATAAGGAATTTGCTGATTTCCATCTTACTTCAATTAACAATACTATTTGAGCAGCACCATTGCGTATTTCCTGATCTTATTTCAAGCAAGAAAGTATTTAGAATAAAATATTTGGTATTTTGAATAACTTATTTGCTCATTTCCATCTTGTTTAAAAAAAAAATATATTTTGAGCGACACCATCGCATTTTTCACTGTATTATTTCAAACGGGAAACATTTTTATAAAATCATTTTATATTTTAATATTACATTTGCTTATTTCCGTGTTATTTAGAGAAATGATAAAATATGAGCAACATCATTGCATATATCATCATCTAATTTCAAGCAATAAAGTACTTCGAATAAAATATTTGGTATTTTGAATAATGTATTTGCTTATTTCCATCTTATTTCAAGAACCAATATATTTTGAGCAATATCATCACATTCCTTCTCATCTTATTTCAAGCAACAAAGTATTTCAAATAAATATTTGGTATTTTGAATAATGTATTTGCTTATTTCCATCTTATTTCAAGAAACAATAAATTTTGATCGACAGTATCGCGTTTCTCCTCATCTAATTAAAATGCAGTAAAACATTTTGAAGAAAGTGTTGATCAATGTATATTTCCTCATCAAATTTCAAGCAAAGAAAATATATTTTGAAGAAAATATTGGTATTTTGAATAAGGCACTTGCTCATTTCCATCTTGTTTCAAGAACCAATATATTTTAAGCATCTCCAACGTATATTTCTTCATCTTATTTCAAGCAGTAAACACTTGATGAGAATATTTGATATTTTAAATAATACATTTATTTATCTGCCTCTTTTTTTCAAAAAATAATAAAAGTTAAGCAATACCATTGCATATTTTATCATCTTTTTTCATGCAAAGAAAGTATTTTGAATAAAATATTTGATATTTTTGAATACGGAATTTGCTAATTTCCGTCTTATTTCAAGCAATATAACATTTTGAATAAAATAGTTGGTATTTTGAATAAGGCATTTGCTTATTCCCATCTCATTTGATGAAGCAATACAGTTTGAGCAGCCCCAACGTGTATTTTCTGATCTTATTTCAAGCAACATAGTTTTTCGTATAAAATGTTATGTATTTTGAAAAAGGCATTTGATTATTTCCATCTTATTTCAAGAACCAATATATTTTAAGCAACACCAATGTATAGTTCCTCATCTTATTTCAAGCCGTTAAACATTTTTAAGAGAATATTTGATATTTGAGAATAATACATTTGCTAATTTTTATCCTATTTCAAGAAACAATACAATTTGAAACACCATTGAAACACCTCATCTTATTTCTAGCAATAAAGTATTTCGAATAAAATATTTGGTATTTTGAATAAGTAAAACACTTTCAAGTAGTAAAATTCAATTCATCTAATTTCAAGTAGAAGTGAATTCATCTAATTCATCTTATCTAATTTCTTTCGATCTAATTTCAAGTAGTAAAACCACTTTAGGAAAATATTTGGTATTTTTTAATTAGACATTTGCTTATTTCCATCTTATGTCAAGAAATTACTCATTTTAAGCAAGACCAATGTATATTTCCTTATCTTATTCAAGCCAAAAAAATTATTATGAAGTAAATATTTTGTATTATGAATTAGGTATTTGTTCAGTTCCATCTTGTTTCAAAAACTGATACATTTCGAGCAACACCAACATATATTCTTCATCTTATTTCAAACAGCTAAACACTGGATGAGAATATTTAATATTTTGAATAATACATTTATTTATTTAGATCTTATTTAAAGAAACAATATATTTTGAGCAACACCATTGTATATTTCATCATCTTATTTCAAGCAAGAAAGTATTACGAATAAAATATTTGGTATTTTGAATAATGCATTTGCTTATTTCCATCTTATTTCAAGAACCAATATATTTTTAGAGACACCATCACATATTTACTCATCTTATTTCAAGCAGTAAAACATTTGAATAAAATATTTGGTATTTTTAAATAAGACATTTGCTTAAATCCATCTTATTTCAAGAAACATCACAATTTAAGCAGTATCATTGCATTTTTCTCGTCTTAAATGAAGCAATAAAACATTTTGACGAAAATATTTAATATTTTTGAATCACACATTTGCTTATTTCCATCTTATTTGGAGAAACCATACAATTTGAGCAAGACCAACGTATATTTCTTTATCATATTTCAATCAGTAGAACATTTTGAATAAAATATTTAATATTTTGAATAGCACATTTGCTTATTTCCATCTTATTTCAACAAATAAAACATTTTTTCAGCAACACTATTATATATTTCCTCATATTTTTCCAAGCAACAACGTATTTTAAATAAAATATTTGATAATTTTGAATAAAGCATTTACTTCTTTTCATATTATTTCAAGAAATCATGCAATCTGAGCCAGACAATTGACTTCTTTCATTGTATTATTTCAAACAGGAAAACATTTACATGAAAATATTTTATATTTTCAATAATGTATTTGCTTATTTCCATCTTACTTCAAGAAATAATACAATTTGAGCAGCACCATTGCATAATTCCTCATCTTACTTCAAGCAACAAAGTATTTCGAATAAAATATTTGGTATTTTGAATAGTGCATTTGCTTATTTCCGTCGTATTTCTAATATCAATACATTTTGAGCAATACCATCACATTTTTCCTCATCTTAATTCAAGAAAAAAGTATTTCGAATAAAATTTTATATATTTTGAATTAAGATAAATCTGATTTATCAAACAATATTTGATCATTTAATCTCTCTCAGACTTTCGTAAAAGCACTGTTAACATATCTCAGATTCTAATATACTTTATATGAACCCCGCTAGTAGTATCTATGTCGGAAAATTCCTTTTCTTACATCTCCAACTTTTTAATAAACATTCTAAAACTTTCGATTCACTAGCGTACCCTAAAAATAATGGAAACATAATAAAGCAATGCTTAAAATATTTTTATTTAAATAACGATATGTATAATATTAACATAAAAAATATGTTACATATATTATTATACAGTATAAATATCATTGAACAACTTTGCACATTTCGAATCTGTTCCATAAATTAATTCATCATCTTCTCTCTTGATAGTGTAGGTATTCTCTTCTTTTAGTTCGTAACCAGTAAAATAATCATTAATCATTTTGACTCATTCATAAATATTTATTGTGGTATCAGCTATAGGTTCAGTATGCATTTTGTCTTTGGTATTATTAGGTGCATTGACTATATCTGTCGGCTTATGATCAATGGTAGTAATAATGTTCACATGCGTTTTATTTTAAACCAATTCATGTTTATATTCCTTTGTTATATTGCCTGCCAATGCCCTTTTTATTTTGCCTGCTATTTAACTGTCTATTACCAAATTATTTTTACACAGGTAACACTTCTGACACGTAGACAAAATATAGTTTATGACATTAGTGCAGCAGTAGGCTTTTCCTTTTTCCTTTGCTTTCATTTGAATTCTAATACCAGAAAGACGGTGAATTGATTTATCAACAGGTAACCTGGTACCCGCACAATGAGCAAGGAGTTATCCCCCCCCCATCATCAACTATTAGCTTTGTGTTTGCATCTTCTTTGAGCACTATCCTCGCTGGAAATAATACTCTCGCATATTCACCATCATAAGATTTGAATTGTTTCGGTAGTCCAAAGGAATTTAATTTCTCACTATCATGACAACGCACGCATACATTTCCAATAAGATCTCTATTACTAATTGTCTCATATTTAAAATCTTTTACTTTAGCAGTATTCAACGAAACGATTACTTTATCATGTGCCCACTCTTTCTTCGAATATTTCCTCTTCATTTAAAAAAAAAATATGATGCAAGTGTTTATCCTTCCAATTTACGAAAATTACTGATTTAATACATAAAATAGACTAGGTAGTGTCATTAACCAACAATAGAGTACCACTGGTACAGCCACGTAGTGTCGATGAGCTACCGTAGAGTACCATTGGTACAGCCGAATCAATAAAAATTAAATAAATTAAAGTTGAATAATTTTCGTCCGAAAAATTCCAAGTAAAAAAAAGTGCTAATACAAATATTAGTTTTCTAACAGTAAAAATCACGACTAACATGTATATGTCATTCTCATTTTTTATTCCAAAAAGAATTAACGGGAATTTTTTTTAAATATATTTCATGTAATTTAAGGCACATTAAAAAAGTTGAAAAAAATTTCCATATTAAAAAATAACAAGATTAAAGTAAAAAAAAGTATTAAAAAAAACTGAAAAAAAGTATAAATATAGGGGGAAATTTAAATGGCTAGTTCCATTTTTAATAGTTGAAAGTGATTCTAAGGAAACTGACACCCCTTCCATGCCCACCATTTCCCCAAACACATGCAAACAAAATTTTGATATAGCAATTTTGTTCAACGTAGTTGAAACTTCTGGAAATTATACGTTTCAGCAGGACACTTCCCCCACAGTCTTCAGGGGAAATGATTATAAGTTATAGCCTGTGGGCATATATGGTTCTTATGGAAGGAATGCTCGTATAAACTTCAGAGATGGCTCATTTGATTCGAAACTGAAAGTTCTAGTTCACTTTTTAAGCGTCAAAAGATATTGGAGGGTAACCAGCTTTCCCTCCCCAAAGCCTTTTTTCCCAAATACATCCAATAAAAATTTTTAAGATACCTATTTTGTTAAAAATAGTTCAAAGATCATATAACAAAAATTAAGGTATCGACACAACTCCCCCTGGCCCAGGGGCAGGCGTTGTAAGTTAGACCAGGGGGCATATATGAGTCTTATCGAAGGGATGCTCTTTTTAACTTCAAAAAGGGCTCATTTGATTGGAAATTGAAAGTTCTAGTTCACTTTTTAAGAGTCAAAAGAGATTGGAGGGCACCTAGCCCCCTCCCCCCCCCCTCAACACCCCTTTTTTCCTCAAACCCATCCGATATGAACTTTGAGATTGTTTTTTTTAAATAGTTCAAAGACCCTATAACGAAAAATCAGGGGTCATTACAGCCCCCCATGGCCCGAAAGCAGGTGTTGTAAGTTATGCCTTGGGGGAATATATGGTTCTTATTGAATGGTTGCTCGTAAAATTATTCAGAGATGGATCATTTGATTGGAAATTCAAAGTTCTTGTTCAGTTTTTTAAAGTCAAAAGAGATTGGAGGTCAACTAGCCCCCCCCCCCCACCCACGCTCCTTTTTTCTCCAAATTTATCCAATAAGAATCTTGAGATAGCCATTAGGTTAAAAATTGCTCAAAAGTCAGATAACAGAAACTCGGGTGTCGTCACAACCCCCCAGGGCGTTGGGGCAGGCCTTGTAAGTTATGCCCTGGGGCATATACTGTTCGTATGAAAGGGGATGGCCATATAAATTTCAGAGAGGCCTCATTTGATTGGATATTGAAAGTTCGAGCTCACTATTTAATTGTCAAAAGAGATTCGAGGGCAGCTATCCCCCCCCACGCCTTCTTTTTCAAAACCCATCTGATGAAAATTTTGAGATAGACATTTTGTTAAAAACAGATCAAAGGTCGGATAAGAAAAAATCCGTTGTCGATAGAACCCCCAGGGCAAAGGGGAAGGCTTTCTAAGTTATGCCCCAAGGGCATGTATGGTTCTTGTGAGCTGGATGCACGTATAAACTTCATTGACGGCTCATTTGATTGGAAATTGAAAGTTCTAGTTCACTTTTTAAGAGTTAAGAGAGTTAAACTACCCCCCCCCCCCGTCTTCACGCTCTTTTTTCAGCAAACCCGTCCGCTAAAAATTTTGAGATAGCTAGTGTTTTGGAAATTGTTCAAAAATTAGATAACAAATACTCCCCCCAGAGCCAGGGGAATAGCCATTGTAAGTGTTGTCCTGGGGAAGTATATGGTTCTTATGAAAGGGATGCTCGTATAAACTTCAGAGGGTGTTAATTTGATTGGAAATTGAAAATTCTAGTTCACTTTTTAAGAGTCTAAAGATATCCGAGGGCAACTAGCCCCCCCACACACATCCTTTTTCCCCAAGACCATCCGATAAAAATTTTATTATAGCCATTTCATTAAAAATAGTTCAAAAGTAAGAAAAGAAAAATTCTTGTGTCGAGAGAACCCACCAGGGCCCGGAGGCAGGCGGTATGAGTAATGCTCAAGAGACATACATAGTTCTTATGGAAGGGAGGCTCGTATAAATTTCAGAGAGTGCTCATTTAATTGGAAATTGAAAGTTCTTGTTCACTTTTTTAGAGTAAAAAGAGATCGGAGGGCAACTAGTCCCCCCCCTCCTCCACGCCCTAAATACATCAGATAAAAATTTTGAGATAGAAATTTTAATAAAAATAGTTCAAAGTTCGGATAACAAAAAACTCCGGTGTCAACACAGCCCCCCAGGGTCAGGGGGTAAGCGTTGTAATTTATGCCCTGGGGGCATATATGGTTGTTATGGAAGGGATGCTCGTATAAACTTCCTAGAGGGCTCATTTAATTGCAAATTGAAAGTTGTAAATAACTTTTTAAGAGTCAAAATTAATTGGAGGGCAGCTAGCCTCCCCCCATACTCCATTTATTCTTTTCCCAGAGGCACTTCATTTAGAAGGGGTCGTCGTATAAAATTCAAAAGGGGCTCAATCGATTGGAAATCGAGAGTTCTAGTGCCCTTTTTAAGAGTCAAAAGTGATCAGAGGGCAACTGGCCCCCTACCAAGGCCTTTTTCCCAAGTAAATCTGATAAAAATTTTAGGTAGCAATTTTGTAAAAATTGTTCAAAGATCATATAACAAAAACTCCTTTAAGTATGGTCATTTCGTTAAAAATAGTTCAAATGTCAGATAAGAAAAACTCCTGTGTCGATACAACCCCCCTCCCCCCAGGGCCAGGGCAGGCGTTGTAAGTATTTCTGTGGGGGAATATATGGTTCTTGTGGAAGGTATGCTCGTATAAACTTCAGAGAGGGTTTATTTGAATGGAAATTAAACGTTGTAGTTCATTTTCTCAGAGTGAAAAAAGATCGGAGGGCAGCTAGCCCCTCTCGCCCTCTACGCCTTTGGGTGTATCGGATGGATAAACCCATCCGATAAAAGTTTCAGGTGACTATTTTGTTAAAAATAGTTCAACCATCAGATATTAAAACTCTGGGGTCGATACAACCCCCAGAGCCCAGGGACAGGCGTTGTAAGTTATACTCAGGGGATATATATGGCTCTTATAGAAGGGATACTCATATAAACTTCAGAGAGGGCTCATTTGATTGAAAATAGAAAGTTCTAGTTCAATTTTAAAGAGTCAAAAGAGACCGAAGCTTAATCTAGTCCCCCACGCCCCTTATCCCCAAACTCAACCGATAAAAATTTTGAGATAGTAGTTTTGTTAAAAATAGTTCAAATATCAGATAATAAAAACTCCGAGGTTGACACATACCCATTTTTTCACTTTGATATTGTTACTTTGATATCAGTTTTGATACTTTGATGAATATTTGATTTTTTTTTTAAGTTTGATTTTGAAATAAGGAATTTTAAAAACGTAAATTTTTTTGCAATCAAAAGCGAACAAAAATTAGTTAAAATAACTTTCCAAAAAATAAGTTTTTCAAAGAAAAGTAAAGGCCATTTTAAACTTAAGCTCAGCAGAAACAAATACCTTTTAAAATTCAAACTCAAAACGACCAGAAAGTACTATTAAATAATAAATGAAACCGAAAACAAGCAGAAATTAAATAAACAATCATAGCAAAAACACACAACAAGTAATAAAATAAATTAATAAATAGATCTTGAAGCAAGTAATGCTTAGATTGAATATGAAAATCAAGCTTAAGACGAAAAAAATATTTTCCTATTAAAGTACAAATGAAACTTAAAACAAACAGAAATTAAATAAATAATCAATGCAAACAAACATAGAATAGATATTAATCTAAATTAATAAATAAATCTTAAATGATTGAAACTTAAATTGAATATGCAAATCAAGCTTGAAACGAACGAAAATCACCACAAACAAGAGTTCGGATATGACCTCCTTCTCTCACAGTAAAAGTCTAAAACCTACTGCGTCGAGGGCAGAATTTTTTTTTTTTTGCAGTTCAAAGCAACTCGTAAAAATTGGAAGATAAGTCGGTGAAGCCTGATTAGAATATTTGAAGTCACATTAATGACACCGGTCAAGTGTGGTTTTGAAGCGTGAGCGTTCGGAGGAGGGTTTGCTTGATGGAGGAAATTTCCTACAGATTGTTCTAGGTACCTGACTGACTGACAGTATCTCAAACAGTAAGTTGTAGAAAAAATGTGGCTCAATCCTACTTCCTAGAACTATAATGAGTGAAAGGTTGAGATGGCTAGGACACCTTCTGCGGATGAAGGATTACAGATTTCCAAAGATCATCCTTGTTGGCCAACCGTCTAGGGGTAAACAAATGGCAGGTCGTCTCCGAATGGGGTGGGAGGAGGTCGTAAGGCCAGATTTAAGGGAAATGGGAACTTTAAGGGGAGGATGTAAAGAGAGAGGCTTTGAATAAATTAGGATGGAGGAGGAGTGTTCCTAGATTGTTGGCCTCAGACGGTTTAGTGCTTCAATGAGTTGTTAGTACCATTAGTAGTAGTAGAAATGCAATTTTCAGTTCAAATTTTCTAAAAGGTCATCAGTAAATGAAACCCTAATTCAACACTAAATGTACATTAGGTACATTTGTTGCACTCATACATGCTTTTAAGATAGGAGAGAAATACCTTAGCCTAAGAGGTTCAGGAAGTTTTGAAGATGCAGCCTCCTTCATATACGGAATAATTTTTATTGATTTTAAGTTTTAATTTTACTCTTTGCTTTCGTTTAAAAAAGAAAACTAAAAATTATATCAGTCTAAAAGCAAGTGTCAATTTGATTATACAAAATTTTATCTTTGTCTCCTTTGTCAAGGTCAAATTGGCCGTAAATATTTTCTTTTCTTATCAGTAATTTAAAAGTTATAAAATTAAGAATTTTCACAAATGCGATGACAAGGGAAAAGAACAGAAATTCAAATTGTCTGATTGGTTGATGTTTCTTGCAAGTGGTTAAACAGAAAAGATGAGACAAAAATTTTTTTTATCCTTTGTAATATAATGCTGCAATACAAATTTAAATATAAATATGTTAAATATTGTTGATATTATACATAACCGCTATTTATAATATAAATGTTATTTATAAAAAATTTTGCTTAAATACTGAATGATCTCTAACCTGTATCGAACAATCTGTAAATTTTTGTATCAATGTATTGCATTTAATTAAATTTATATAAACGTTATCAAACTGTAAACAGCTATATAAATTTAGTATAACTGTATCTATGGATTAAATAGTTAAAAAATAATGTCAATATCATGCAACCATGGAGGAAACTTTATACTTTGGCTCCTATTTCGACATTAATAAATAAACTACAAATAATTATTTTTAGATCATGAATTTTAAAATCTTATCAACATTCAGATATTGATGATGAGCTTAATATGTTTCTATACCCCTATCCCTTTTAATCTCTCTCTTTTAATCTCTTCTTTTCTCTCTTTTTATTAATGTGTTGTCTGAAACTGCTCTAGTACTCCCTATTATAAACAATCACATCCAAGGTCACATCAAACGAAGAAATCGGTCTGTTCTCGAGTTTTGCACAGCGTAAACTTGAGTGAGTGGCGCATAATACACAAGTACCAAAATGTCTTCCCCCTTCGGAAATTAAAAAAAAATAAAACTTAAATAAAATTCTCAAATTTGCAAAACCATATTTTCCACGGGGGTATTTTCCGGGAGGGTGGGGTATTTTTCGGGGGAGAGAGTATTTTCCGCGGGGGTATTTTCCGGGAGGGTATTTTCTGGAGAGTATTTTTCAAGGGGGTATTTCCTGGGGGGCATTTTCAAGGGGTAATATCCGGGGAGGGGGGGGGGGGTAAACACCTAGAACCTTTCTTAAAGTATACCCGCTCCTAGTGCCAGTACGAAGAGAAACAACAGCCGTAATATTAGGAAAAAATTTATCTAGCATAAGATCTTTATTAGTGTTATGTTTCTATATAAGATAAGACAAGATTTATTGCTGAAAAATGGCTATCACAATCCCAAAAGGGCCGAATTCGCACTTTAGCGTCAAATACAGCGAAAAAAGAACAACAAAAACAAACAATCAAACAACAACAGAAAATTATAAAAGGGTCAATGTCAAATACGTAAAAACGTTAAAAACAAAAACAAAGTACAAAGTAAACTCATAAAATTAGAAGGCCAATGTCAAGTCAGCAAAAATGCTCCAAAAAAAAAACAAAATAACTCGTAAAATTAACAAGGGGATAAAGTAGAATTAAAACAAAAACATCAGTTAGTTGGTGACTAACAAACATAAATATAAAACCTCCAAATTTGCAAAATGGGCATTAAAATTAATAACTATCAGGTAAAGAGTGAGTGAGGAGGGGGGAGGCAGCGGAGATTCAGTGGTTGAAAATGTCAACTATGTAAGGGATAAAAGTTCTTCTATATCTTTCAGTGCAAACTCTTATTGGGGCGAGAAGGGGGATTTTTGTTGACACAGAACGCGGGAGGCGGGGTCGAAGGGGTGAATATTGACCGGGGAAAAGGGGAGTTGATCGAGGGTTATGAAGGGCATTGTTAGCAAAACGCAAGGTAATTTTTGCTCTCCTTTCCTTAAGGGTGACAAGATTAGCTCTCCTAAAAAGGGAAATATAAGGTACTTTACCCTCATTGAAGATAATTCTTAGGCACCTTTTTTGTGCTGCTTCTATTCTGTCCGACAATTCAAGGAAAGGTCAGGATGCCAAACAGGACAGGCGTACTCAAGGGTTGGGCGTACAAATGACAGGAAAATCCTTAAAAATGTGCGATTTAGGGCATTTAAATTTTTTAAGGAGTTTAAGGAGGGAAAATGTGGCAGTTGCACGTTTTAAGATGTCATTAAGATGACAATCCCATTTTAAGTCGCTAGAGATGGTAACGCCCAGTAATTTCATAGTGGTAACGGACATTTCAGGGGGGATTGGACAGGAGAAAGAAGGAGGAGTTTTAAGGAAATTAATAGTAAGAACAGTTGACTTTAAAGGGTTGACTTTCATATCATCAGTAAGAGCTTCGGCTGATATCGATTCCAAGATGTACATTGGGTTGCTTTTGGAATTTTTTGGAATTTTTTCTATATATTTAGTGTTAATGCTGTTTTTAGAAAATGCTGACCTGCTTGACTGGTTTGTTTCTCCTTTATTTTCAGTAAAGCTCTAAATTCTATTATTACAAGCATTTATCCATCATGCATGTCATGCCTCATGCATGCCATGCATGTCATCTATGAAAAGATAGTTAATAATGATAAAATTTTGTTAAACCTTCCAGTTACTTATGTCTTGACTTAAGAAGGGAAGAGAAGTCCCAAATTTACCCACTCAGTTTTTTTCTCATTTATGATAGCAAATAATTCCAGACCTTTTTGTCACAAGAAAATTTTCAAACGTTACTTTTTTTGTTAGATACCATATATTAAGAAAGCCTTGGCCCTAACAAGTCGTCCAGTATCACTTTTTGCTTCCCCTTGGTCTGCCCCAGCTTGGATGAAAACAAACAATGCATTTTACGGAGAAGGACAGCTTTTACCCGAATATTACCAAACCTGGGCAAACTACTTTATCAAGTGAGTTTTCTTTTGCCAATGTAGTAGTTCAATTTTCCCAACAGCAGGGAGATTTACTGAGGTAGTTGGCCCAGTTTGAGGGAAAAAAGAAGTTTTATTTTCCCAGGAACTTGAAGATTTATAGGGCGGGTTGTCTCTGAATGGCTGAAACCCAGCAATTAATTTTATGTATGAAGACATCTTGGACCAGAAGATGCGTCATGGGCAAACTACCTCATTAAATAAGTTTATTTCTACCCAGAGCTTAGCACTGAGGATCTAAAGGAAGAGTTGAACCAGTTTGAGTGAAAAAAGAAGTTTTTCTTATGGAGACAAAATCATTACACATTGCCCATAGCCAAATGCTCATAGTAATTCAGCCATTGCCCGCAACCAAATGACTTCAATGAGTTAGTTTTCGTTTGCCAGAATATATAGTTCTATCACATAAAGACCTTTGGCAAGGGAGATTTACAGGGCTAGTTGCCCCTGTTTTGCTGAAAGCCAACAACTAATATTACGGAGTAGAACAGTTTTTACTAAAATTTTATCAACCATGGGTAAACTCTACTATTGCCAGAATATTGCCAGTTTTCTCTCTACTATTGCCAGTTTTCTCCTCAAGAACTCATCAAAAGGATATCTACTGGCTTAATTTCCCTAGTTTGGGTAAAAACAAATAACTAATTTTATGGACATTTTTTTAATAGAGTTAAAAAAATTAACAGTTTTTGATAGAATGCCATCGGTTTAGGAAAAGGCTTTGGCGAATATGCTGGTATTCAAAGCATGTTTTCAAACAAATGAAACTTGTTGATTAAATATATTTATACCATTTGTCTCTATTGCGCGCGTCTTTTTAGATATCTGACATTAAGCGTTTATGTATGTTTAACCCAGATATATCCGACAATAGGGAATTTAAAAAATGTTTTTGTCAATATCTTGCAAACCCAGACGGGATAGAGAAAAATATTTTTCGGATTCCTAATTAGCATGAAAAGTAGCAACTCTACTTTTTCAAACAATAGAAAACTTTAGCGTAAAGAGTGAGGCGTTAAGGAATGGACAGCCCCTTCGTATACGGAATAATTTCTGTTCGTTCTAAGTATTAATGTCACTCCTTACTTGCAGTTAAAAAAACTTGTTTTTATTTTATTTAATCTTTAAGAAGAATAAACCTTTCTCTGAGTGTTTGTATTTTCGCCCAATAACGGTTACAACTGTATTTGTAAAATTTTTGAGTATTTGATAATTGAAGAGCAGTAAACTAAATGTATTGTTTAAGCCCTTCAGTTTGGCTTTCAATCTCACCTTAAGTTCCGTCATGCGCTTTCTGCTTTAGTTGATGCAGAAGAACGTGATGAAAGTATTGCTTTGCTGCCTATGATGAATGGCGCGCATTTGACTCGCTTCTTCGTGAGGAGATTATGTTGCACCTGGGTTTGGTTGCTATTGACCCCTGCATCCTAGCCCCACTGACTGACATGTATAAAAGTCTAAAAGTGAAGCTTAAGCTTCCTCTACTAGTTAATGCTAGCCTCTTATGTGACTTTGCTTTTTCTCCACATGGAAATCCCCTTCTCCTGAAAAAGAACGGGGTAAGACAAGGCTCTATTTTATTACCTTAATAACAGTATTGTAAAGCCACAATCAAAGTCACTTATTACTGATATTAATTAAAAAAAAACTTTTCCCACAAAATAAGTTTCCAAAAAAAACTAAAGAACTCCATTCAACCAAAAATGAACAAAAATAGAATCAAATAATCTACCAAGTATAACACTTCCACAAATCAGTGTCAAAGATAATTTCTTAAGCCGCATTGGCCTGACATAATATAAAGAAAGAAAAAACGAGCAAAAATGGGGTTTTTAAAGGCCAAATGAAAATACTGACAAAACACAACAAAGCGAATATTTTGAGGGTTCAAACGCATCTCTTCTTCAGCGCAAAAAAAAAAATAATCAATGAGAGTGCCGAAGAAAAAACCAACAAATAAAACGCGGAAAGTCAATGTGAAAAAAAAAACAATGAAAAAAACAAAAAATTAAAAGATAAATAAAATTCAATAAAAGCCAAAAATCGTAAGCATTAAAACCAAATACCTAACAACAATAGAAGTGAACCATTCGCCAATATCCGTGATTTGCAAAGAAATTCAAAATTGAACTGCCATCGACGGATACTAGCGAATAACTGAGAAATAACAGAAAAACATTCATTTACTCAAATCAAAACGAAACAGCATTGAATGAGTTTGGAGAGCTATGTCATCTGATTCCTGATTTTAATAATTGCATTCCTCGCAGACACTCTTTAAGACTTAAAGGGTTGTTGACATGTCTGATTAAGTGATTGGGAAATTGGTACCTGGTTTTTATCTGGGACTAATAAAGTATCGGCCTCTCTTTTGAGAAAACCGAAATACGGCTCTTTTATTCTTAAATCACCAGAATCCTGTTCAAAGCTAGTCCTAAATGTTGGTATTTGTAAATTTCAACAGCTTCTCTGTAGTGTTGGACAATACCTTTGTCATGCGAAATGAGGCTAGCTTGATTAAGCAAAATAGTATGGTCTGGGTTTTTAAAGATGTACTCTGTAACGGCAGAGTCAAAATTTTCTGTTTTTTCCACTTTTTAAGTGTATTATTAATTGAAATAGAGTGCTTAGCTAATCTATCCGTGAGTCGCTGATCAGTTCTTCTGATATACCAATGACCACACGAACAAGGAATTCTGTAAACACTGGGGTTTTCACCTATCGGGATAGGGTCTTTACCTTGATCAATTTGGGAACTGATAGTATTTCTGGGTCTATAGTAAGCGTAAATGTTAGTTTTTTATTAGATTTTTTTGAAATGTGGTCTGAAACCCCTTTAACGTACAGGAGACCAAGATAAACTGAATTTACCTTTTGATTTGCGTTTTCTTTGTAACTATCGGATAATCTTTTAGTGCGTTTTGCAATTACAGAATTTATTAAACTAATTGGATAACTATTCCCAAATAAAATATATCTAAGGTGGTCGAGCTCTGAATCCAAGAAGCGGGTTGAACAAACTTGCGATGCTTCATCAACTAGAGAAGTGACTACTCCTTTTTTCACAGCAGGAGAATGATTCGATTCGCTTTGTTGTATTTTGTCAGTATTTTCATTTGGTCGTTAAAAACCCCATTTTTGCTCGTTTTTCTTTCTGTATTAAATCAGTATCAATTGACAATTTTCATTTGTCCTTTAAAACCCCATTTTTGCTCGTTTTTCTTTCTGTATGAAATCAGTATCAATAAATAAATAAAACCCAAAACAAACACAAATTAAAATAAACAAGAGAGTAAACAAAAAATCGCGAAGAAAGGAAACGAGGACAATTAACAGCCAGTGAAAAAATTGAAAAATTATGCAAATATTTCGGTCAAGACCTCCGCTTGACCGTCCTCAGTGCAGAATAAAACTGATAAAAATATAAAAACCAAACCTTAAAATAAAAACACGAAACTAAAATTGGACGACCCTTTCCTAGTAACGGTGAAAGGGTAACTGAATAAAAAACACAAGTCTAAATGGCATTTCAGAATTTCATTTTGCGTAAAGCACTTTTAAAGGCTGATCGCTTTCCAGTTTGATTGTTATTGGAGACTCTATTTGATTGCACAATATAACTTTGTGGATGTATGTAAAAACGATCAGAATTAATAATTTTGTCATAAATGCGACTTAGAAAAATTTCTCCAGTGTCTCTATTGAGAGCTACCTTTTGGTGAATGTGCTTTTTTATTTTCAACTGCCTCCCTGAAAACTTGCGTGAGACCTTTAACGGGGGCAACGATAGAGGCCTCGTCAAACAAAATGAAATGGTGTGGATTCTCGTACACATGTTGCGCCAAGGCGGAATCAAAAACCTCAGGCCTTTGGCGTAACCTCATTGCCTTGTCAATTGAGGACTTGTGCTCAGATAACCTCTCCCCCAATTGCTGTTGGGTTCTACCAACATAAAAACAGCCACAAGAACAAGGAATTCTATAAAACACCACTACCCAGAATTGTCCTCGTTTCCTTTCTTCGCGATTTTTTTGTTTATCATGATTAGCCAGTGTGGTCTCAGAAATTATTTAAAACAAGAGAGTCAAACTGAAAACAAGCCGAAATTAATATGAGTAGGGTTCTAAACCCCTATTCCTTTCTAAAAGCCAGAATATAAATTTGTACTATACTGAAAAAAATTCAAATTAATTTACTGAAAAAAATGTGTATTGTCAGTTTAATATACATGTGCTGATATTTATTCCTTAAAATCTTAGTTAATTTTTTATTTCCTAAAGTTATAAAAATGAAAAATTTTGAAAGAATTTTTTTCAGTAAAGTACAGATTATATTCTGGATTTTAAAAAGCATAGGGGGTTTGGAACCCTACTCATATTAATTTCTGCTCGTTTTGAGTTTGACTCTCTTGTTTATTTTAATTTCTGTTTGTTTTTGGTTTTATTTATTTATTGATACTGATTTGGGGTAGTTGTATGCTTGGTAGATTATTTGATTCTTTATTTGTTCATTTTTTGATTTAATGTAGTTATTTAGTTTTTTTGAAAAACTTATTTTGTGGAAAAGTGTTTTTAATTAATTTCTGTTCGTTTTATATTGACATTGTCTTTTTCAGGGAAAAAGACTGAGCCTCTTATAAAGTTAAACAACCATCCCCTCCATAAAAACCTTAAATATTCCCTGGGTATAACTTACAACCCTTGCCCGTAATTTCTGGGGTTTGTTTCAACCCCAAAAGCCTTGTTATATGATACTTAGACTATTTTGAATTGAAGGGCTATCTCAAAATTTCTATTAGATGCATTTCAGGCAAGGCCGTATCCAGGGGGGGGGGGGTTACTAGGTTTGAACCCCCCCCCCCCAAAAAAAAATTTTTGACCGAGTCGAAAATAAGTTGAAAATTAGTAACCCCCCCCCCCCCAAAAAAAAAATCCTGGATCCGCCCTTGATTTCAGGACAATACGACGTTTGCGTGTGGGGGAGGGGGGTAGCTACCTTCTGATCACTTTGACTCTTAAAAAGAGCACTAGAGCGTCTAATCACCAATCCCATGATCCCCCTCCGAAGTTTATACGACCATGCTTTCTATAAAAAACCTAATATGCCCCCAGGGCATAGGTTACAACCCTTACCCTGAGGGCTGGGAGGATTGTTATCCTAAGAGACATAATTTTACCTTTCAAATAAGTATAACAAATTGGCTGTCTGAGAATTTTGATTGGAAGTTTTTGGGGAAATGATCGGCGTGGGGGCCATTTGCCCTCTTATCACTTTCGACTAAGAAAATAGGCACTAGTCCTCTCGATTTCTAATCGAATGAACGCTTTTTGAAGCTTATACTAAAAAACAGTCTATAAGAACCTTGTATGTCCCAAGGGCATAATTTACGACCCTTGTCCTGAGGGCTATGGGGGGACGGTTGTCATCCTCAAAGACATAATTTCCAGACCTTTCAACTACGTGGAACAAAATGGCCATATGAAAATGTTTATTGGAAATAAACACGTGTCAGCATTTGTCAGAACACTGGACAATTTTGACTGCACATTATTTATATACCCCTCCCCCCCACTAAACTCAAAACCCAAGCTACACACCTGGCTAGGTGTCCCAATTTTTTAAAAATAAAAATCGGAAAATTTACGGAGATGGAGAGCTTTTATCAGAATATGATTCTGAGACTATTTTAATTTTTCAGTTTTAGTTTTAAAGATTCAATTTGATTGCAAGTTTTGTTTTACATATATACGTAGCTTGCTGAGGACGGCTCTTAATTATAGAGCCGAAATATTCCTAACGTTAAAACGGTTCCCCGCTCTTAAGTAAATTTCGTGCTGTTTTATTTGTTGTTTTTATTATGGAAAGGCAGTGTGGTCTTCGTCATTATTTTAATCAGAATACCTACTGCACTCACCCAGCGTTTAACCGGGTAACCAAAAAGAAACCGGTTAAAAAGAGTAAATTTTTTAAAATACAAAATTTTAATGTGAATGTATATTCCCCTGACTTCCTAGGCCTGGGATTTTGCATTTTTTTTTTTTTTTTTTTTTGCTTTTGTTTACATTTTCCATCCTTTGACAGAACTATGTAAGTTTGATATTATCTGTATTTATATTTTGCAGTGCGTGACAACTAATAAATTATTGATGAAAATTGATTGTTAGTCAGCATTTACATTTTTTAGAACCTAAAAGAAAACTCATTCGAGAATAGTAAAGAGTAAAGTTCAGTTTTAACTTTGATAGAGCACTGTTTCGAAAATTGATCAATATTTTAGGCTTACTTTCTAATTTATCAATATTTATATTAGGCTTACTCTATATTGCACTACTGGCACTACTGGCGTCACTATACATACGGTGCTAGTGATAGCGCCACGATGAAATTATCTTTTTGCTATTTTGTGCTACAGGATACCAATTTTGGTCCAACACATTTGCTAAGAAAATTATACAGTTTTCTACAGTGTTGTGTGATTGAAAATTTGTTATAACCAATTGGTTCAACGTTAATAAGAAAAAAACTTTTCTTCAACTTTAAACTACCCGATGATTTACTCGTGATTCACAATCACTTCTAAGGGTTTCATTCCTAATCTCCGTTTGAATACACCAGCAATCCTTTCACTTCTTTGGTTTTTTCAAGTTTCAGCAGACCTTATTTCTCCCTCTCTTCTCAAAATCTTGGATAAACCACTGAGTTTCATTAAAAGATACAAAACCGGATTTCCTTAAGTATTCTTATTGCCTATTTTGAAACTTGAGAATATTCTCAACATAAAAACTTCATATTTTTGCTAGTAAAGATACTTTAAGCTATTTTTATTATTTCGTAACTTCAAAATAGCTCGTCACAAAACTCATCAATCCGTCAATCTCTCTCTCAGATGAAAACTCCTTCACAGTTTCTTTCATGCAACCATTGGGTCCTAAGTAAGTAACTAAGTAAGTAAGTAAGTTCTGGCATAAGCTTCCCGCTTATCTTCCCTAGATTTCTCGAGGTGCCCATTTAGAGCTGCGTCGACTCTGGCTGAGCCTGAAAAGTCACGCATCTGACCCCCGTCCCAAAGAAAATAACTGGCCACCCCCAAAATCAAACCCGTGCTCTTTGGTCAAAGGATTCGCAACCCAGGACGCCAACCACTTAGCTAGGACGGTTCACCGGGTCTTGGTTAGTTAGTCGTTGCAGTTTAGTATTCCATGCGCCATATGTATCAATCTAATTTTACCATCAATGTGATTGTTTTCTTATAGATTTTTGGATTCTTATAAGTCCTATGGTATCGATTTTTGGGGCTTAACTGCACAAAATGAGCCTGCAGATGGAATGATACCTGACTTCCCTTTCAACTGTATGGGCTGGACAGCGGAATCACAAAGAGACTGGATTTCTGACCATCTTGGGCCCACTCTTGAAGCTCAGGGATACAGCGATGTAAAGCTCATGATTATGGATGATCAGAGATTAGCCTTGCCAAAATGGCCTGAAATTGTAAGTTATATTCCTAGGGCTTGAGACCTAATCTCCGAGATTAGGGGATAGAATAAGTAATTTCGGGGCTGAATACTTTTTGCTATTGATTAGTGGGATAGTTGACTATTATTGATAATTATAGATAAGCATTAAAAGTACGTATCTGAGTCAGGTGCTATGCTTGTCAGTGTAATCTGGTTCGGGTAGAGGATAGTGAGCTCAACCGACCCTAAGCCTAGAGCTTGATAGAGCTAAGTTAAACATCCCTTGGTAGGACTAATAATCCCTGGGATGGGCTCCATCCACCTCATAAGGTTGAAGTCATCTTTTATAATGGAGTATTTGGTTTATCAAAATTGTGTATTTGTAATGGAGAAATTGCTCACTAGTATCACAAATGATTGTCATTGTCAACGATGAGTGTCATTTTTTCATTACTACTTATTATGGCTGTTAAGGTTATTAGGCCTACTACTGCATTAAGACTGACACGTGGCCTATATTAATCCTAATTTTATTGTAAACACTCTGTATTAATATCTAATACTATTGAGTTTTGAAAATTCCGTTCCTTTTTTACTGTTTTTAAAGCTATTTGTGTATTACAGAATGTAGATTAGAATGTTTAATAGCGCTGCGTTTATTTTTACTGTTTTTCAACGCTGCTTACGTTTTAACTGTGTATACATTCCACTACTTAGTAATGCTGACCTACTTCAAATGCTGATAAATATTCTTCAAATCCTCCGTCAAGGTACAAGGCATCTTGCATACGAAAATTCGCTTCAATGCATTCATTTGAAAACTCCAACCAATTCTTACTCCCTTATTACTAGTCAAACCACAAATTCTTGATGACAACTAGTCACCTGTAAGAGTTGCGCTAAATGTTAGATTCCTGCTAAAATGCTACAGATTCTTGCCACTAGATTAAGTAATCTCTATGCTTTTAATTTTTTGCAAAAAAAAAAATTCAGAATCGGTAATCCGGAAATAAATCAGCGGAGTAACGACCCATAACAGAGAGACATGAAAACACTGCCTTAATAAATTTATGCAATTCCTTTTAAAACCCGTTCATGTCTGAATCCATCTATTATCAACGTTGAATTGTAGGCCTATGCTTGCTGCGTGTGGACACCGTTCACTCCTTAAGGACAGCCTGGACGGTCAATCATTTTGATCAAAAGCTTCCGTCAATGAATTGGTTAAAGCATGATTGACCGTCTAGGTACCTGTTTGACGCTTGAGTCAAGGGTTGATGGTGATTGATATTAAGTTTGAATGACTCAATCGGTTCCTAGACGGTCAATCATGCTTTAATCAATTGATTGACGGAATCTTTTGATCAAAATTATTGACCGTCTAGATTTTCCTTTAATCCAAAGTCAGTTGATATGATTTAAGTAAGACAATTAGATGTGTTTTTGAAAGAGGGAAAACGCCTCAAAGACGGACCAGCAAAATAGAACCTAAAAGCTGAGCATATCTGATAAGCTAATATTCGAATTTTCAATGCCCTAGCTTAGATCACAAAAAATCGAGCTTTTCTTACCACGGAGCTTTTCTGTGAGTTTTTACTTTTCTTTCCAACTTTATGATATAGCTTCTACCAAAAAATCTTAATTACTTATTTTAACCATTTCTTAGGTATTAAATGGCACCTCTGCCGCAAAATATGTAGATGGTATTGGCGTTCATTGGTATACTGATGCAATAATTCCACCAGGTGTACTGGATCTAACTAACGATCAATTTCCTGATTATTTTATTCTTGGGACAGAAGCCTGTGAGGGTAAATATGTATTTTATTATAAATTTATAATTTCATAAATAGAATACAAGAGAGTGTTTTTTTTTCTGTGGTATAGCCCAAAATAGCAAGGTTTCCAAGATTTACTAATGCTCCGTCCAAAAATTTAGTTTTTATTTACTGTTTTTTTGTTAATGTTTAGGGATTTTACTGTATTTAGATTTCACTATTTAAAAGTACTGGGTTAAAAATTAGTTTCTATAATGCTTTTTAAAATGTTTACAAGTTTATTTTATTTACAGTATTTTAATGTTTGATAGTAGCCTACAGTGTTTTGAAAATACTGTTTTTTTATTGTTTTTCAGCCGTTTACTGTTTTACTGCATGTACATTTGAATTTTTAATAGTACTGAATTTATTTTTATTGTTTTTCAACGCTGCTGATGTTCTTACTGAGAGTAGATTTCACTATTTAGTAGTGCTGCCTTTGAATTTTTAACCTAATGTTTTTTGAAACGGTCTACTTTTATTGTAAGCTTATCATAATGTTTGATACTGTTGCGTTTAAAATTGTGATTTTTTATGTTTTTATTCAAAGTCTATTTCTCGTTACATGTGGTTGTAAATTTCCAGAAAATATGAAAATAGAAAAATTTCCAGAAAATTTTTGCAAATACCGTTCTAAAGCAGTTACATATCTGCAGACTCACTTAGATGCGATTTATTTTGCTAGTAACTTTAGATTATATCTAAGCAATGTACAAGCTTAATATACCAGTGCTTCAGTACAAAGCTTATGAGCTGTTTTACGCGTCTCAGTTCTTTTAAAACACATCTAAATTTAATATAATACACAACAAAAATAAAGTTGAAAAATATGGCTCTGAGAAACCTATATTAAATACATCATCGTCAAGCATATGTGTTGTACATCCCCCTATCAAGCAAGAGGTTTGATAATCTCATAAGGATAAAGGTTCTTCATGGCCGTTGATGGCGTATAGGGCGTCGATAACTGTCAACATTTCAGTTGCGGTTCTTTTTTTCTCCTGGAGAGGTTGCAAGTCTGTCTCTTAACCTTGCTGTTGACGCCCAATATACCTATTTAATCATAATTCTCCTATCTTTACAAGCTCTCCGATCGTACAAGCTTAGTATACCAGTGCTTCAGTACAAAGCTTATGAGCTGTTTACGCGTCTCAGTTCTTTTAAAACACATCTAAGTTTAATATAATACACAACAAAAATAAAGTTGAAAAATATGGCTCTGAGAAACCTATATTAAATACATCATCGTCAAGCATATGTGTTGTACATCCCCCTATCAAGCAAGAGGTTTGATAATCTCATAAGGATAAAGGTTCTTCAGGGCCGCTGATGGCGTATTGGGCGTCGATAACTGTCAACATTTCAGTTGCGGTTCTTTTTTTCTCCTGGAGAGGTTGCAAGTCTGTCTCTCAACCTTGCTGTTGACGCCCAATATACCTATTTAATCATAATTCTCCTATCTTTATTGTTTTCAATGAAGTCATCACCTCCCGAAAAAACCTCACCCCCCTTCCCTCCGTGTACCAATCCATACATGACTTACTGAAGGAGTTTGATAGATGTGGTTTCTTTTGCTTCATGGGAACATTAATTAACTTTGAAGTCATACAAAAATGTAAATAATGTGAGATTACGTACAGGTTTCAAAGTTATTTTGTTATACCACTTTTCAGTTGATAAGTCAACTGACCTTCTTCATAAATAGGAAATAAAAAACTTAGTAATAATAATAATTATAAAGTAAAATCAGTATGTTTGGTTTACTACATTTCTAAAATACTTAATACTAGATGTTCAGATATCTTCTGATATCTGAATGATATATTTAAGAATTTTTATACTACGATATATTGAGATAAATTTACCCTTCAAAAGGAAGGGAGCTGCTACCTAGCGCTAAAGTATTAAGTATTTTGTTCTAGAAAATTTCTAACTATAAACACTTTTTATTTTTGCTCAACACAATCTTATAAGTATACAAGTTTATACCTATAAGCGCGAATCATATAATCTTATAAAGATATACAACTACTACACGGAAGTAATTTAAGAGCCCCCTCCCCTTGTTTCATAAAATATAGGTCTTAGTACGAAAGTTTAGTCTCCTTTTCTTTTATTAAGGAGCGAATCCGTTGAATCCAGAAAAGGTTACACTTGGATCCTGGGAGCGGGGAGAAAGCTATTTTCAAGATATTATTACGGTAAGCTGTTTTACGGTATGCTTTATGAATAATAGTGTCGTACAATTTGGTTTAAGAGGTGCTATCCTAGTTTTATACAGACAAAGTGTGTTATGTCTCCCGATTAAGGCTTTTGCCCATTGGTAGAATTTGATGCTTATTTTGAAAAACTGGCTATCACAAGTCCTAATTGGCTGGATTTGCATTTCGAAGAAAAATAGAAGAAGAAAATTGAAGTAAATTGAAAAGAAGGTAAAACGATCGAGACCAGTAAAATCGTTTAAACTAAAATCTGTCAAAAAAATACATAAACACATAACAGGGCCCAAACAATGAATTAGACAGAAGTTTGATTTTGCATATCAGTAATGATTTTTATTTTTTATTGTTTAGTCAGAGTGACATTGAACCTACTGATCACTCAGAAACAAATGGTGAAATAATTTAGTACAAATAAAACTAATTGAATATATATGTCAATTTATCTATCTGTAATTTTGTAAATTCAAGTTTATATATCCATCCAAAGTCACTTAGGAACAATATTAATGATTAGATAAGTAATTTCAATACATTAATTAATGAAAAAATTATAATAAATAATACCAGTTGAAGCTCAACTGGTTATTCTATATTCAGTTATTTCTATATTACGATATTGGTATGAGATTTCTTATGTGCGTATTAAGTGTCTGTCACATATTTCCGATCTGGTAGCTGTTAAGGAGGCCCTAGACGGTCAATCGTTTTGATAAAAAGTTTCCATCAATCGATTTACGTGTGCTTTAATTAACCTTCAATAGACCGTTCAATATTGACCAAAGCTAATCTAACACACTGCTTTTGATCGAAATGATTGAGTCATTTAAAATTTCTATCAATTACCGTCAACGCTTGACTCAAGCGTCAAACAGGTTCCTAGACGGTTAGTCCGGCTTGAACCAATCAATTGACGGAAGCATTTGATCAAAATGATTGACCGTCCAAGGCCTTTTGGGAAAGGAGCCTCCTTTATCTCCTTGTGTACTTAAATGTGTCATCGCTGCTTGTCTGAAACATATGTCTCGTTCTGTATTTGTTCGTGATACTGGTTTAAGCTATATTGCTTATGCTAATGATGTCAATTTATTTAGTTTTTTTCGTCGAGGATTGGCGCAGAATATCCATAAATTGTTGTCTCTTCTTAGTGACATTAGCCTATGTTTAAATATGGATAAGTGTAAGTTTTCTGTGCTTTAATAGTAGAATTTCTCCACTAAATCTTGTTTCGATATCCTTACTTTGTTCGGATAAAATCAAAGGGTTTAGGAAATCATTTTGCAGGTCAATTTCTGAAACCTGCTGACAGTTGGTTCCTAATGCATCAAAAAATATTCGTGTTTCATGTGATAAGATATCTGTAAAAAGAGGAGGTTATAACCGCAAGAGTGTAGCTTGGCTTTACAATAGTTTCTTTCCTCCAGCATTAAATTTCCTATCTGGATTCCATCATCTACTGAGGAAAAAAGATCTACGGAGACTTAGAAGTGGTTACCTTACATATTGTAAATATCTGATGCATCTACCCGGCCGTTTCAAACATAGAAATACTGTATCTCGTTATGGTATTATTGATGGTTGCGCGTAACTGACCAATGTGACATCCAATACGATTACGATTACTAATAATTGTTGTATTTGTCACTGACGCCTGGTTTGGTTTTCCACCGTGATACTGGTTAAATTTGTTTTTGTTTGCGTTCTTAATAATGATATTGTTGTTAGTTTTTTCTTTCATATTTTTCGCTACTCCGCGGTGTCATTTTTAATATTCATTTGTGGGTTATATATAAATATAGAAAGTATTGTTTTATCCAATGTAGTTAATTTGTGAAACTTCATTAGCCAATTTTTTCCAATCAAAGGGGCTTATAATTTTACTTTAGCTGAGAAGCAAATGGTTAAACTGATTAGCATGAGTAAGCCAATTGGGATAATTTTGCCCAATTGGTCCCAATACTCAACCGGTTATATTTGCATTCAGCTGGGAAATGCTTGTAAATCTTGTTGGTCAGATCCTATATTTTTGTTAGAAGTTCCTACAATTTCAGTCTCGGTTCCTGGAAACGAAATTGGGACTTTTCCAATTCCCCTTTATAAAAGTGAATTACTATTCCGGGAAATACTTCCTGGAATGAAGTTCCAGTTGATATAATTTTTTTTACTGTACAACCAAAGTGATTATTTTTATGAGTTCTGAAGTAATTCATAAACAAGTGTAGATTATTCTAAGTATTTTTCTTTCGTTTAATGGTTCTGGAGTAATTTTTTCTATTAATCTGCTTTGATACTACTAAATATTGCTAGCTGTCTTTTATTTACTACTACTACTACTAACAACTCACCGCAGCACCAAGCCGCCTGATACCAACACAGCTACGCACGCTCCTCCTCCATCCCAATCAATTCAAAGCATCCCTTTTTACACTCGCCCACGAAGTTCCCATTTCCTTTAAATCTTTCTTTATGACGTCCTCCCACCCCAGACGGGGACGACCTGCTTTCCGTTTAGCCCTGGATGGTTGGCCGAAAAGAACAATCTTCGGCAATCTGTCATCCTTCATCCGCACAACGTGCCCTAACCACCTCAACCTTTCTTTCATTATAACCCTAGAGAGCGGTATTGAACCACATTTTTCGTATAGCCTATTGTTTGAATTACGGTCAGTCAGCCGGGTACCCAGAACAATCCTTAAGCAATTTCTCTGGAAAGCATCTAGCAAATCTTCATCCGCTTTTCGGAGCGTCCATGCTTCAGAGCAATATTTGACCACTGTCATCACTGTAGCTTCTAACATTCTAATCTTGGTTTGCAGACTTATCTTCCTATTCTTCCAGACTTTTTTTTTAACTGTGAAAAAACACCCTGAGCCTTGGCTATTCTATTTTTAACATCTTCACTGCTCCCACCATCTTTACTAATAATACTACCAAGGTAAGTGAAGCTGCCCACCTGATCAATCTTTTCATTACTCAACGTCACCTTTTCATTTTCACTTATTCCTAGCCTTAGTGACTTTGTCTTCCTAACATTAATTTTCAAACCAATTCTAGCACCCTGAACTCGCAAAACCTCCAAAACTTCATTCATTTTGCTCACACTTTCCTCTAGGATGCTTAAATCATCAGCATAATCCAAATCCAGGAGACTTTTTCCTCCCCATTTGATTCTGTGGTCTCCCATTGCCTTTCCTGTGCTCCTTAAAACAAAGTCCACCAAAATAATCCATATAAAGGGGGATAGAACACAACCCTGCTTAACTCCTGATTTAATACAAAACCAGCTGCTAACTTCATTTCCTACCTTACCCGCAGCAGTGTTATTCTTGTACATAGCACTAATCACTTTAATGTATTTGTCTGGTATACCATACAAGGATAAAACCTTTACTACAGCTCTTCTATCAACAGAATCAAACGCTTGCTCGTAATCTATAAAACTGAGGACCAAAGGTGTTTGAAAACTCAGGCACTTCTCAATTATTAGCCTAAGAGTTAAAATCTGGTCGACACATCCTCTACCTTTTCTAAAACCGCACTGCTCTTCTCTTAAAACTTTGTCTACGGCATCTCTCAGTCTAAAAAGTATCATATTACTAAGTAATTTACTACCTACAGAGACCAGACTAATGCCTCGATAATTACCACACTCACTTTTATCACCTCTCTTATAAAGTGGCTTAATTAAGGTTTTCCTAAAATCATTAGGTACTTCCCCTTTTTCAAAAATCATATTCATAATCTCTAAAAACTTATTTCCAACCTCAGAGCCACCATATTTAAGAAACTCATTTACCACCCTATCAGCACCTGGAGCCTTATTATTCTTTAATCCTTTTAGTACTGTTGCTAATTCCTCCTCACAAAACAAATCTTCCTTCACATCCAAGGTATCACAAACTTTTTCATTTTCCTCAATATTTTTTCCTGCAACTCTATCTCGGTTAAGCAAAATCTCAAAATGTTCGGCCCATCTCTCTTTTATTTCGCCTGTTTTATTTTTTTTTTTTACTCTTAGTTATTCCGTGTTTAAGAAAACAATGTGGTAATCCAGGGTAATCGTTGCTATGATTGATCAAAACCAAATAGAATTATGCCAAATGGCTTTCAAATATTGAAAAACAGAAAATTAAATTTCCTGCGTTTCTAGGGCTGACGGTTCTATCTATGGCTGGGAATAAAGAAAAAAGGATAAGAAAAGAATGAGGATGAAACAAAAAGAGAAGAATGAGAGATGAGAAGAAGAGGGGAAAACACACAAGCACTATGGAAATAAAATGGCGAACAACCATCTAGCACTAATTTTTACCCGCCGAAAACCAAGCCAGGGCATAGTGGCATAAGTAATAAACAATGTAAACATACGTGTTTCTAACTTAACTCAGAGATATAAACTGTACGGGGAAAAATATTCAGAAATCAAAATTTTTCGACGATTTTTCTAAGGACACCAAATGAGAACCCAGAAGCATAAAATGTATAGGAAATATACAAAATTAAACTTGTATAGTGATAATTTTTTCAATCATTTTCTCCCAAAATTAAAATTTAAAATTTTATCTCAATCTTGGGATGCAGTCTTTTAACATTTGTTGGTATCACTGCACCTACTACTGTGCTACTGCTGCTGAAACAATTTATAACAATAAAAATAATAGATAAATAAAACGGAAGACAAAAGTAAATTGCAAATTTAATATTACAACACAAAAGCCAACAAAGATTACCCTCAGGTATGTCAGTGTCAAATCATAATATTTTCGTGTCAGTTTTTAATTTAAGTCTTTAGCTACATGCAGTGCTTCAATGAAGTGGGCAATTTTTTAATTTATATGCGGATTCTTGCTAATCGAAACATTTTTAAATCCCCATATTCTCATGAAAGCTGCCGCTGCTTGTGCAAACTTTTTGTAAAAAAAAATTCAAACATAGTCCTAATAGAAAAACAGAAGGACTACTTACCAAACAATCAGCTGACTAAAAACCATTTGGTCTTTTTATTGGCTTACGTTTTCACATAGAAGAACCAAGCACGTAGCAGTTAGCTTTTTCTTCTTTGACTTTTTAAGTTTTCGCCTGCTACTACCAGAAACTGCATAACTGCATATCAACTTCCTTTATGTCAAAATCTGAATCCCCAATTTTCTTCGTTAAGAGATATATATGGTTGTGTAAGTTTACGCTTAACCATTTTAAGCCATCAGATTTCATTTTCGCTGTCCTTGTAAATTTAAGAATGGGAGCCCTATTCTTCAATTTACATATATATATATATATCTATATATATAATATATATATTATATATATTACATATATTCAATTTAAATATATTACATATATATATATTTTACATATATATTATATATAAATTTATATATATATATACACATATATACATATATATATATATATATATATATATATATATATATATATATATAATATATATATATATATATATATATATATATATATATAATATATATATATATATATATATATAATATATATATATATATATATATATATATATATATATATATTATATATATATATATATATATATATATATATATATATATATATATAAATTTATACAGTGCTTACACACTTATAGGGCCTTGAAAAATAGGTGGGGCTAGGAAATTGCATAACAGTAGCCTACTGAAAATTTCACAGTTACTGCGTAATAAATGTCATTTCTCTTCTTTCCTCTCGCAGGATTTGAACCACTGGGTTCGTGGATGGACAGACTGGAATGTTGCTCTTGACATGCGTGGTGGCCCAAACTGGGCTGAGAACTTTGTAGATTCTCCTATTATTATCGATAAAACAAAAGATGAATTTTTTCGACAGCCGATGTTCTACGCAATGGCTCACGTTTCTAAGTTTGTTCTTCCTGGCTCTAGAAGAGTAGATGTCCGACAGTATGGATCAGGCCTAAAGTTTTTTGCTGGTGAGAGGCCAGATTCAGCTATTGTGCTCCTAATAATGAACAGGTAAGTTGGGGTTATCTACTTTTTCAAATTTACAACAAGATATAAGCGCCTAATCAGAGAGTTTGTGTTGAACCTTGATATGCTTTCGGGGGATCGGTTTTACTTTCTTTTTTGCTTGTTTTAGTTTTTGTTTAATTTATATTTCGTATTAAATAAACGTTGATGATGATGAACCAAAGAGTCAGGTTTAAGCATTTAGTATCTTTTCAGTGTAATGCACTATTTGATGTTGCAAATGTGATATGCCTAATAACACAAGACCTTATGACCTTAAATGTTATGCCTAAAGGTCATATCCAATTTTTACTCAAGTAGTGATAGGGGCAATACAACAGAGAGCACACCATATTTGGGCACTAAATCTTGACTACATACTCATATTTGTGAACTTAAGATTGAGCAATCCAATTTGGGTCATTGAAATACTTAGAGACAGGTATCGAAATTTCTGTCAGAATTTGATTAGCATATATTATACCTTCACAAGTCAAGTGATCCAAGTACAGAAAAGTGAAGACAGTTCAAATAAACAATTTTATTTGATTTCAAATGGGACTAATTGAATTTATGATATAAAATAATGTTTAGTATTGTAGTATGCATAAAGTAGAAACTAACAAAGTCGTATACATTACAAGCAATGATACGACAACCCTTAGTCATCAATGATCAAACCTCCAAGGGCTCCAATACTCCTCCCCCAACTTTTCCGTCCACCCTTTTGTTATACTAATTGTTTTGAAAAAAATTGAACTATTTTAAACTTTTTTTTATCATAGAAATTTTTTCAACTTTTTTTTATGTCTTAAAAGGACAGGAAATATACTTAAAACAAAAAAAAATCACATTTAATATTTTCGAAATACGAAATGAGAATGATATAGATATATTAGTCGTGATTTTTACTATTAGAAAATATTTTTTGTAGTAACACTTTCTTTTTTTGGACTTTTTATGAAGCTTTGCCAGTGGTACTCTATGACTGCTCATCGACACTACATATTTTATTGTATATTTTCAATTAGTATTTCTGTACATTAGAAGGATAAAGACTTCTAATTTAAAATTTAATTTAAAAAAAAGTAAAGATGAAATATTCGAAGAAAGTGTGTGCACATGATAAAGTCATCTTTGCGTTGAGTGCTGAAAAAGACAAATATTTGACCTATGAGACAAGTAATAATGGAGTTCTTCATTGGAAATATATGCGTGCGTTGTCATGACAGTGAGAGTTTAGATTTCTTTAGACTACCGAAACCATTCAACATTGTTGATAGTGAATATATGAGAGTATCATTTTTTCAGAGATGATAGTGCTCAAGAAGAATGCAAACATAAAAATAATCGTCGATGATGGGGAACAACCTCTTAACTGTTGCTGGTAACAAGTTACCTGTTGATATATCCTATCATATCCCTTCTGGTATTAGCATTGAAATGAAAGCAAAGAGAAAAAAAAGACCTACTGCTTCACGAATGTCGTCAACCATATCTCGTCTACGTGACATAGCTGTTACCTGTGTAAAAATAATTTGATAATAGACAATGAAATCATAGGCAAAGTAAAAAGGACATTGGCAGACAATATAACTAATGGATTCAAAGATGAATTGATGGAAAACAAAGCGTATGTGCATATTACTGCTACCGTTGATCATGCACCAACAGATATAGTCAATGAACCCTATAATAAAAATGTTGAAACGCTTATTGAACCTGTAGCTGAGTCCATGTTAAAACTTGTGTATGACACCAAAAGGGAACCCATTGGCATACAATATCACTAATGAATATGAAGATGAATTGATGAAAATAAAGCACGTGTGAACATTATTACTACCATTGACCACATACCAACAGATATAGTAAATGCTGCCACTAATACCAAATACGAAACGCATATTGAACCTGTATCTGACAACAGAGTAAAAATTTAGAATGACTCAAATGAATTAATGATTATTATACTGGTTACGAACTAAGAGAAGAGAATATCTACGCTATGAAGAGAGAACATGATGAATTATCTAATGGAACCGATTCAAAATGTCTAAAATTGTTCAATGATATTAATAATGTATAATAATGTATTTAACATATTTTTATGTTAATATTCTACATGTCGTTATTTCAGTATAAATATTTTATGCATTAATTTGTTATGTTTCCATTATTTTTAGGATATGCTAGCAAGTCAAACGTTTAGAATATTTATTAAAAAGAAGGAGATATAAAAAAGGAAATTTCAGAGACATACATACTACTAGCAGGCTCATAGGGGATATATTAGAAATTGAGATAGGTTAACAGAGCTTTTACCAAAGTCTGAGAGAAATGAGATGGATTTTTTTTCTACAAGTTCCCCACAGACAAGCAAACTCCACTCAGACACACAGGCACAGAGTGAAAAAAGCAAAAAAATATCTACAAACACACAGAGTCAGAAATTAAGTCATATAAAGACAGACATAGAGACAAGCAAACATCCGCTCAGACAAATAGCCATAGAGAGAGAGAGGCAAAAATATGTAAAAACTAAAAGTCAGACACAAAATCACACAAGGACAGATATACAGACATATAAACATCTGCTCAGATACATAGGCATAGAGAGAAAGAGGCAAAAATACCTACAAACATACAGAGACAGACACAAAATCACACAAAGACAGACAAAGAGACAAGCAAACATCTGCTCAGACACACAAGCATAGAGAGAAAGAGGCAAAAATACCTACAAACACAAAGAGGCAGACATAAAATCACACAAAGACACACATAGAGCCGAGCAAACATCCGCTCAAACACACAGGCACAGAGAGAGACTGAGAGGCAATAGACTTACAAACAGCACAAACATTCGCTCAGATACACAGACATAGAAAGAGAGGCAAAAATACCTAAAAACGCACAGAGCCAGACACGAAATTACACAAAGACAGACATAGAGACAAGCAAACATCTGCCCATTAACACAGGCACAGAGATAAAGAAGCAAATATACCTACAATCTGTGCGAAATCATCAAGAAGCAAAAATTCAAGATAATAGTAGATGAAAGCACAAACTTGTGTAACAAAAAGAGCCTGGTTATAGTTGTTATTGTTCGCCATCTTGATCTGAACTGGTTAATATAGTGTTGATCGAGGAGACAGTTTTCCTATAAGAGACTATTTCTTGAGATTTATAAAAAGTTCAGCAATGTACAGCCGAAGGTATTTACCGGGCCATAACTAAACTATTTTTTCAAGAAATTGGAGCTCCAAAAGCAAACCTAATAGGATTTTCCGCAGACAATGCGTTGGTTATGATGGTGGAACAAGGTGGTGTTTATGCGAAGCTGTCAGAAGACTGCTCAAGTTACTTTGTACTTGGTTGTTCATGTCATTCCATTCACATATGTAATAGTGCTGCCGGCAAACAATTGCAAAAAGAAATTGAAGATTTTTGTCAGGATATGTACAGCAATATTTGTCGCAGCCTAAAACGGGCCAGTGAGATTTTAGAATTGCAAAATTAAATGGAATTGAAAGAGCATAGAATTTTGAGATATATAGCAACTCGATGGTTGTCTAAACAAGCCATTGTAGATGGATATTTTGAGCAATGGGATTGCTTGACTTTATTCTTCCGTGCGGAAAATCTTAAAGAGACCAACAAGCCGGGGAAGGCCACTGCCACACTAAAAAATCTGCTGTCAGCAGTTTTCAAGGCTTACTTTGCCTTCCTGGTGCATATTTTGAAGTATATCGAAGAGCTAAACCAGCAATTTCAAGCAGAAGACACCCAGATTCACCTTGTCTATAATCACTTTTGTGAAGTGTACAAGACAATAGCATCCCACATTTTGTTGCCTAGTTATACCAAAGAAAGTGATTCCCACCTAATAAACCCACATGATACCAACTACCACGTCGTCGATGTCAAGGACGTGGAACTATATCTACTGCAGTTTAGTTTAAAAAAGAGTGTAGGAAATTTTTGATCGTGCTCTGTGATGAGATGAGAAAGCGATTTTTTTTTTCAACTCCAGGTATTCATCAGTTAGAAACTTTGATAAGTTTCATGCACGCTATGCTATGAGAGTAGAGTAAAATCAACCAAACCTGGCACCGCTTCTAGCTCAGTTTCTGAATTTACTGAGTGACAATGACCTGGAAGATATTGCCCAAGAGTGGAAGATGTTACCCTTTTGCTCTGAGGCTGGTACTTCGATTGAATCAGATCCAGCCGTGTTTTGGAATTGGGTATACAGGCAAAAAGATGTTAATGGGTCAAAGCGTTATATTCTACTAGGGCGTTTCACTTTAAGCCTTTTTGTTCTCCCACACACATTCGCTGCTGCTGAGTGATTTCTCTCAGCTGTCAATCTGAACAAAACCATCATTAGAAATCGTCTCTGTTTCACCCCTTGAACGGACTTCTTAGTGCAAAACGGATCGTCTCAAAGAATTGGAAACTGTCCTTGAAAATGGTTTTGCATCCAATGTGGAAAAACAGTGGAAGGGGATACGAAAAAGCAGGGCTAAAAGAAGAAACAATAGAAAAAATGACAAACTAGCACAAATGTTCCTCTTTTTTTAATGTTACAGTTTTATTACCTTTATACGGTTTAACCTGATTCCTTGTGCAATATGGTCAATATACTTCTGTTAAATTAATTTAGTTCTGATTAGTAGAATAGATCAAGAACTTATGTAGAATGACCGGTGAATTATGTGTTCAACGCGTAACTCAATGGTGGGTGGCCAAGTCTTATGGCTATCCACCTCATGGGAATCTGTGGTGTTTAGCCACTTTCATGGCATGATTGCTGATATGTTTTTTTTTGTAGCTTCTGGTGCTCGTTACTGGCTTTCTTACTTTATCCATTATTCGCCTTAATGCCCAAAATTTCAAAAGAAAGGAGAATAGCAGTCTCAACTATCAGCTTTGAGAACATTTTCAGAACATTTTACTGAAACCTTTTTCTAAAATCCATATAGTGGTTTGGGACTGCTATTCTGTTAAGCTGAGAAAGTCTATATAAGCATTCATCATATTTCAAGCTATGAGGTTGCTACTGCCTTGGGTTTATTTTTCCTGCTCTTGCTCTAGAACTTTTTCTCCGTTTTCAGCTAAATCAATTAAAGATAACAACCAACTAGCGTCGAGAAGTGACACCAGCGGCGAATTCTTACCTACTATTCAGAAGGTACAAATGAATCTCTTGGGATACAACTTTGGTCGGAAAACTGGTACAATTTATCTCAAAGCGTTGGCAACGCAGCTGAGGATACGTTCCTCAAGCATGGAAACCTCTGATTTCCTTTTGAAGATAAATAGTTTCCCTTATTGTCGAATCAGACGACAATTCAATGAGAATTTTTAACTTTCCAAAGAAAGCTCATTTTGAATTCTGATTCATTTCTTGATTGTATCAATGGTTTTTAAGCTCACGTTTGTAATTATACAGAGTAAGTAACTCTTGTAAAAACCTAAATTATTAACGGTTATAATGTTTATTATATTATTATAAGAATTGTTAAATTATTATGTTTATAAATAAACATAAAATGATCATCCTGAAGGCCCTGAGCACAAAAAAATGTTTTCTTATTTTATTAATATTAAAAAATTAAAGAGCAATGAAAAGAGATATAGCCAAATAAATTCATATGTTTTAATTTACACCAAGAAGAAATTTGTTTAATAAAAATGGTTTTTATTGAAATCAAATTATTCGTAATGCTTGGATGTAATTAACTGCTACTGATTTTTGGCTTAGTGGAGTTAACATTTTGTTTTCTCAAAATATGCCTGGACTTTCTCCCTTGATGACACCTGCAAATGCAATTATTATCTAAAAATAACCTTGAGTGTCGCTCAATTGGTTGCGCGACACTCAAGGTTCGACAGTCAAGCGCAAAAAAACTTGCGCTTTACTGAAAACTCAAGATTGACGAAACAAAACACGGTCAGGAGCAGAAAAGCCCTTAAATACTTTGCGAAAATATCAAAGAATAATTTATAAGTATCTCGATACTCTTTCATTGACCTCGAAATCATTAAATTTTATTATACAACTTTAATCCTCTCGAAACTTCAAGTGAGCTCAGTTTTCAGTAAAGCACTAGTTTTTAAAATTTTTAAATTTGGCGAAATATTACGATTCATTTTATTTGAACGATTGCTGAAGATATATAATAACTAAACTGCGAAGTGATTAATTTTTGTTCTTTTTAAGTTTCATCTTCGCTCTTTATTTTCATCATTAAAACTTTTTCTATAATTAATTTCTATATAGGCGAGGTCGAGCTTATTATTTATGTGAAATTTTCCTATGAGGCTATTAAATTTTATTTTTTTATATTTGAAGGTACAACGAGGTGAAAAAAATCCAGATCGAAGACAGCATCCAAGGAATTCTGGAAATTGATATACCTGCCAAATCAATGCATACATTAGTCTATTTGTGAGTGTTTCCATGTGACATTACACAAATTATTGAAAATTATCATGCGACTTTTTCCGTACAGAGCAAAATGTGTATTATCATTGGCTTTTTGCCATAATTTGGAGACACAAACCAAGAAGTCTCCAGTAAAAATTGTAGGATTTGGTATTATTGGGTATTATTTTGTCGTAATTGAGTATGATCTAATGTCCTAAGGATTACGTATCAGTTGAAACAAAGGAGTCGGTATTAGTTAAAAAGGAATTAAAATAGTAGCAATTGTTCACAAAATCACTTTCGAAAGATTTAATGGAAAAAGAAACTTCTTGGGAGGGTGCAAAGAGAAAGGCTTTGAATAAATTAGGATGGAAGAGGAGCGTGTGTCGCTGTATTTATCTCAGGGGGTTTGGTGCTGCAGTGATTTGTTAGTTATATTAGTAGTAGTAGTAAGCCAGAAAGCCTCACTGGTGTCGCAGTTATGGGTTTAACGTACTTCGTAACTTTTGAAGCTTTTTTGGCGCTTCTTTCTATGGTTCCGACTCCGCCTGTGCCACTGAGCTTATACCTGGTCTTAACATAGTATAATTGCGCTTAAGCTCACTTAAGCTGTCGAAATCTAGCCTGTTTGAAGTAAAATACAAGTGGTAATTTTGACAAGACCTGTGCCACGTCATCTTCAGGTTCGTTGAATTTAAAAAGTTACGCCAGAAAGTCACTAGAAATAATTGCTTAAATACTAATTGCCCTGCATAAATTTGATAAATTGGGGTCTAAGCTCACCTTAGTTATGGAAATCCCGTCTTTAAGATGTGAATAGCAAGCAGAAATTTCGATGAAACCTGTGCCAAGTTATGTTCAGGTATTTTGAATTTAAAATTTACGACAACCAGGTTGAGCAAAATGAACAAAAAAGAAATCGTTAAGAAAGCAAAACTAAAAGCAATTTTCAAGTTTTGTATGTTTCTGGTTTTTTGTCTTTTTAGTTTTATTTTAGGCACTGCGTAGCCTGTAAGATGAGCTAAAGTAGCATTTTATTATTTTAAATAGTCAGACTAATATTTTAAGGAATTTAACTGGTCTCTATGCCGCGTATTTCTCAATGTCTTGATGAATATGGTATGTCCTAAGCTGCCTATTGTGAAATCAATGGCATAGTTGTTCCCTATTATAACCTTCTAAGGTTTTATGGAAATCCAACGTAGTTTTTGGATGGGGAGAAGATGTGTTGAAAAAATATTCACACAAAGATTAAAAAACAAGGAGCTTATGATTCATCAGACCTTTTAAGTACTCAATTTTGAAAATTATGGAAAAATTTTCGATTCGACTGATCGAAAGACTTTAGTGAGGCTCTTATGCTTTTATAGTGTAAGAAATAAGCATATTATTGTAATTGTATGAAAATAGTGCTGATGCGGCTAAGAAAGGAAGTAAGATTAGTAGTTGGTGGGTTGTGGAACCCAGAGTTAAGAAGGGTCCAATCCCAATTATATGGGTTATTTTTATTAGCTTTGTCCTCACGAACACGCAAAGGCTATAGGAGAACACTGTCAATACACTAAACGAACAGTAAAGTAAACGATCGTTTATTTTAGCGCCTGAACCAAGATGGTGTTTTTTTTTACCTATATGCATGCTTACCCGCTTATCGTTTTTACCGACTTTTTTTGTCAGGAATTCAAGAAAGTTCATCTGCTAACGACTGCTGATCTATCTGTGTTGAGAGAGTATGGTTGAATAGAGTATATCATAATACTTTCGTTTATGCTTTGTTGGAAGTCATTAATTCCTGGGCTTTGATGGAATTTATTTTCCTGGGAGGGGAGAGAGCAATTGTAAAAAAAGAAAAAAGTGCTAGACAATTTAATTAGGAAGGGCCCAAAAATTCAAGAAAGTTTGAAGTGTCAGGGGTTGGGCTCAAAATTTGTCCTTTTCTGCAACCCTTAACAAATCAAAGCCTATTTATCTTGAATAAAACAATGGGGACTAATCTTAAATATTTGTCCTAAACTAAATAATATTTTAACAAAATTCGAATTCATCTACATTAATAAAATTTCTACCTATTAGTTTACAAAATAGCTTTTAGTTTAACTATCCCCCACCCCCCAATGCCTGTACCTTTAGTAAATTCATATCAATATAAAGCGGGGGGGGGGCCATATAATTTTCAGTGTGTAGAATTGGGTATATTTGTCGTTTTTTTTCAATTATTTCCAATGAAAGTGCAAAAAAGCTTTGTTCAAATGAACAAATACGAAATAGTTAGTCGTAAAATTCTTTACAAACAACTACTTCCAAAATTCAACTTACCTGAAAAAATTCAATTGAAAAACAAAAGCCGGTTTTTGCTACGCAGGCTATAGTAAAGTGAATCCAGCTTGCTCCAGACACTTCCTGCTTCATTTGATAAATGCCTTGTGTCCATTTAGATTACAAAGAAATTAAGTGTAAGGAAGGTTAAAAAGTACTAATTTTAACTTATCTTTCTATACCACCCCCAATATGAAGATTTTTCTCATTGTTTATTAATTGATTGAATTAATTGTTAACTAAAAGTGACTCTCAGGTCAGACTTCTGATCGACTGACGCATTAGTTGTAGCGAAAAGAAAGCTCGGTGAATCAAACGCTTGGTAAAAACCGCCAAGTAGCTTTTGGGCCTTAAAGGGCTAGGCACATGTAGCTGATTTCGGGAACCGATTTCAGCAAGGGTATATTCCACGTCGAGTGATTATAATGAATGATGCTGAAAGGCTGGGCTTAGTGACGTTTTTCGGTGATTAATCATCATTAATTACGATTGATTTACGATAATCATTAAATACGATTAATTACATGCCTAAAGCTCATAAGCTCTAGTACATTCCTTGTCTAGAACGTAATCAATGATGATTAGTCACCGAAAGACCGTCACTAAAGCCCGCCTCTTAGCATCATTAATAAGAATCACTCGACGTGGAATACACCGTTGCTGAAATCGGTTCCCGAAATCAGCTACGCGTGCCTAGCCCTTAAGGGTTAGGCACACGTTGCTGATTTCGGGAATCGATTTCTGCAAGGGTGTATTCCACGTCGAGTGATTACACTTAATGATTGTAAGAGGCGGGGCTTAGTGACGTTTTTCGGTGATTAATCATCATTAATTACGATTAATTTACGATAATAATTAGATACTATTAATTACATGCCTAAAGCCCTAGTACATTCCTAGTGTAGAACGTAAATAATGATGATTAATCACCGAAAAACGTCACTAAGTCCCGCCTCTTAGCATCATTAATTATAATCACCGGACATGGAATACACCCTTGCTGAAATCGTTTCCCGAAATCAGCTCTGTGTGTCTGGTCCTTTAAGGTTCTTCGATTATTGAATGTCTTAGCGGCATCTAGTCAGAACCTGACTCAAAGTCTTTGATGGCAGCTCATTAAAACAAATTTGAAATTGATAAAGAATGTTTTAGGCTATTCCTAAAACTTTAAAATTCACCAAACGTTCCGAATGAAGTAAAAATATAAAGGTTGGTTTAAGTTAAGGCAACTTTCTAGTTTAGGGGCTTCTTGCTGTCTTAGAAAGTACTTGAGTGATGAATTAAACTTCCAGGAATAGATCTAGGACCAAAAATGTACCCTGGGAAGGAATTGGCAAGCTATTATATCACCTTTTCTTAAATTCTAGGGCTTAAATGATTGCATAAATGACACCTATCTGAATTCTGACAAAACATTTACCTTAGTTTTTAGTTTTCATCCTCTATTTTAAACTTTACCTCTTTCAACTTTATTTTAAGCTAGGCTAGGATGTCATTTTTTTTTTATTTACAAAATCAATCTGAAAATTTTTGAAACCTATAAGTTGGAATTGAGGCAAGGTTTGAGGATAAAAAAAATATCCTTGTGCCTCACTTGAGTTGAAGATCTATTTGGCAAGATTTCACTTTTATAACACAAAGGGTTTTAAAGGCCAGTGCACTCTAAACAGAAGAAGTTGAGATTGGTGCTTCAAAATATCATCCCACAAAATCAGTGAGACTTTGTATACTTTATGGATAGTTTCATTCACCTTACTCTTTCTAAGATAGCAAAAGCTCCTAGCCTAAATAAGAATTTGACCTAAGTTAAAAATCTTGTAGCATAAATTTTTGGCAGTTCATATTCTTGACTTATGAATAAAGTGAACATACTACTTGATGCCTTTTTTATGTTCTTTATGAATATAGTAATCATTTTTGGGTAAAGTTCTACCAAATCATATTATTGAGTTAGGAATAAAGTGAATACACCATTTGATGCCTTTTTTTATGCTGATTACAAATATAATAATCATTTCTATTGGAAATGAATTTCAGCACCCCCTATATATGCCAATGCAGGGTTAGGTTAGGTTGTAGAAATATATTTACCCTGAATTGGCATATATAGGGGGGGGGGGGGGGCTGAAATTCATTTCTGATAGAAATGATTACTATATTCATAATCAGCATAAAAAAGGCATTGAGTGGTATATTCACTTTATGCGTAAGTCAATAATATGATTTGGTAGAACTTTACCCATTTTTGTTGGAAATGAATTTTACCCCCACCCCTATATATATCACTTCAGGATATATATTTGCACATGAGGGGGGGGGGGGTTGTAAAATTTAAACTTACCTCTCATTTTCATCAGAAATAAACTTTACCCCCCACCCCTCTAATGTGCAAATATATACCCTGAATTAGTATATATATAGGGGTGGGGGTAAAATTCCTTTCCAACATAAATGATTGCTATATTTGGAAAGGGCATGAAAAAGGCTTCAAGTGCTGTATTTACTTTATATGCAAGTCAATAATATGAACTGTCAAAAATTCACCAAAAATCTTAGTAGGCCTAAACATGTTATGGTTAACCACTTCTTAAGAAAACATTTGAATAATATAGAATTATTTTTATTTGGTTCCATATTTTATGCTAGGCTATTTCCAAATAGCCTATTCATGGTTATTTTTCTGATAATAAATCCCCCCCCCCCTAATGGTCCCACGTGTAGCCTTAACAATATATTGGTAAATTTTTGCCAGTTCATATTATTGATCTGCAAATAAAGTGAACATACCACGTGATGCCTTTTTTTTATGTTCTTTATGAATAGGCTAATTGCTTCTATTGGAAATTCAAACTTACCCACCCCCACCCCCCTAATGTGCAAATATATACCCTGAATTGGAATATACCATGAATTGTTGACAGCAAAGCTTTGAATCTCAAATTCAGTGCTATTCTTGTCAACAGCATTTGAAAAACATGAAACAGTAGGAAAACATTTTATATTTGAGTTGCCTAATAAATGGGATCTGAATTGTTATAAATAAGTATTTTTGGAACACATTACTCTTGAACAACTTATTTGTAAACTTGTTATGTTTTTAACCACTTTTCATGACTTTAACAAGTGTTGATAAGTTCTTTGTGTGGTTACAATTCAGGTTATATATTTGCACATTAGGATTGCAGGGTGGTTAAATTTGAATTTCCAATAGAAGCAATTATTATATTTGTAAAGAGCATAAAAAAGGCATCAAATGGTATGTTCACTTTATTTGTTAGTCAATAATATGAACTGCCAATAATTTACTGATAAATTTATCCCTTAATTGAATCTAAGGTATAAGCCTAGGATTCCAGCAGTACTTAAGTAATCATGTTAAGAAAACAATTCTTACTTCATTGTATGCAGAATAATCCTATTTAACATATTTTGCTAGGGGATAACCTTTATCTTCACTTCTTTCACTGTTATACACTTAAAAAAAAAAAAAAATCTGAAAGATAAACTTGGATTTCACTGCACTTGTCTATTTCCAAATAATCTATATATTCAATTAAACACCATTGGTGCCATCTAATTATTTCTCACAAGACATATCAATAGACAAATGGTTATAAATTAGGCTAAATTAGGTTAGCTTAGATGGTGTTTGGGTGTTTGTCTATAAACAATTTTGACTTAGAGAATAGACACAAATATTTAGAAGTGTGATAGAAAAACTGGATATACAACAAAAGAAGTGAAGACAAAGGTTTTCCCCTCCACAAAATATGTTAACTAGAATTATTCTGCATATTATTAAGTAAGAATTGTTTCTTAACATGTTTCCTTATGTACTGCTGGAATCCTAGGTTTATGCTATATGGTACATAACAGGTTCTTTGTTAAAATGGGTTTCTGCAGTCTCAAATATCTGAAATTTAGTTTTGCCTATGATTGACTGCAATATTGGATAAAAATGACCTTTGAAAAGATTATCAAAGGTCATTGGCCTTAGGTGAGGGAAGGAGTGGAGGTAGGCACTTAAATACCTTGCTGTGGAATCACCAAGGCTGCTAATCCATTACCAAAAGTTCCATTCTCCTAAATAAACTGCTTTATAAAAGAGACAAATGGTCCACATCTAGAACTTTTCTAATTGTTACATTTATTTAACAAGAATATAAATTCAGCCTTGAAATAAAACATTCTTTAAATTACCTTAAATTGTATTGTCCAGCAAAATACGGAAAATTCCTATAGAGCTGCTGGCCAATGATGATGGAGAGCCATTGGTTTGGCAGTGTCCCACTCTGTTTTCCATTAATTGGTGGACCAATTTTTATCAACAGTGATCTTGAATGTATTGACATAGGGGTGGTGACAGCTGCATTGGGAAGACTGTTCCAGGGGGCCACTACTCTATTGAAGAAATATTCCTTCATCTACTTTTTGGGAATTAAAACTATTTTGATAGTATTCCAGATGTAACACTCACAACTTTTCGCCATTCTTCAATGCATGAGCCTGAAATTTTTCACTTTTTTGTAACTTCTTGGGTTTTAGTAGACACATTAAATCTGAAGTCAAAAACTTGTATCTACTGCTTGGTAAATTATACATTACATTACTATTTTCTTCTAGTTAACATTCTGTAAATTTTAAAATTCACAATTTCAATTCAATATTATGTGTGTTACTATAATTTTTTTATTTATTAAACTAAACATAGATGTTCTCATTGAATGGCCTATTGGCAACCAAATTTCGGAAAAACTGGCACAAAATCTATGAGCAAATGATGATATCTCCAATAAGATACCCAACAAGCAAATTTCCATGGACTAAGCTTGATACAAAAAGCAAATAAGTGTGCCATAATCAAGCAAAATCTCAAACAAGCTTGCTAGTTGCCAATCTTTTGCATTGTTGTTGCTTAAACCAATGCTTTAAACCAGCCAATAGCAAGATAATTTGTTGATCCAAGCTTGTTTCAAGCCTGCAATTAAAAAAAAGAGAATTGAAACAAGCTTGCAAAACAAGCCAAAGGTAAGATCTAAGTCTGTTTCAAGCCAATAGCTTTGAAAATATAGCCTACTTTAAACAAGCCAGTGGTAACAAAATTCCTTGATTTAAGCTGGAGTCAAACCTGCAACTTTGGAAACATACTAGGAATAAATATGCAAAACATGCCAATAATAATGAGACAAATCCTTAATTTGCCTTGATATTAGTCAGCAGCCTGATATCAAATCAAATTCATGATCCTGGCTTTGTTCCCTTGCAGTTACCAGTTTAAAGTCTTATCTATTTATACTAGTAATCAGATACTAGTAGTACTAGTAATTATTGTTCCTACTAATTATCTGTTACCTCATGAGCTCTTATAAGATTTATATCAACCATGTCTTTTATTAGAAAAAAAATTCTTCAGTAATTACGAATTTTCTGTTAGCTTGTAAAATTTGAATTCTTTATAAGGAATTTTCGGTTTTGATGTTGGAAACGCTGGTGAAATCCAGGTTTACCAATTAAAAAAAAAAAACCAAGAGGGGGGGGGGATAGGATTAGGAAATAAAAGTACAAAAAAAGGCATTTTCCAAAATTTAGGGGGAGGGGGCAGTTTTGTTTGTTTGTTTTTTTTTTGTTTTTTTTTAAACTGTTAGACATACTAATACATATTTCTTAATGTCTATTAAGGGGAAACTGCCCCTCCTCTTCTCCTAATGGTGCCCCCTGGCACCAATTAGGGAAAATAATAGGAAATAAATAATAATGGATAACAAAAATAGATTAAGCATAATTTAAAGATCTAAAGAAATTAACTAATATAAAGAATTAATTCATATATTAGCCTATTCAATACTGGTATATGGAATAAAAATATAATCCTTCCAATTGTAGTATAATGCTTTCAATTTCATGGGTCAAATTAAGCTAATTTAGACCAAAGACACAGAGCCTCAAGGCTGTGAATCCTCAAGGTAAAACAAAAGAGCATGCTGCTCTTTTGTGTATCTATTTTTCTTGTGGTAAAGTTGTTAGTTTTACTAGATTGAGGCAATTGTTGATTTCAGTTTCAGTGGCATTAATTTACATTTTTAGGGGGGGGGGACATTTGTCATTTTTTCAATGATTTTATCAAAAACGGAATTTTCAATGAAATCACCCCCCCCCAAAAAAAAAGAAGTTATTTTCAGAATTTAGGCGAGTTAAAAAATCTACAGGGGAGGAAACATATGCCCCCTTCCCCCTGTTTTATGCCACTGTTCAGTTTGCAATTTAGCCTTACATTTTGTTTGATTTAAGTGAAATGAACAAGGATTAGACTTACATGGAAAATTTGACACAAGATGAGCATGTATCAAGCATAGTTGCTTGTTGGGTAGTACTGGTTAAATGGTAGCTGCTTAGTCAAAGGTGTACTGCTTTGTCCTAATTTTTGTTTGCAGTTTATTATTATTCAGAAAACTGTAGGCTATTTGCTGCCATTTTCAAACAATATTGCAAATTCAAACGTGATTGCTAGATCTTGTTTCTTGATAAAAGAGTATTTTGTTGTAAATTAAACATAGATTTTCTCATTGAATTTTACTAGGTACTAGTTATTATCTGTTGTTACACTAGTAATCACTTACTAGTAGTACTAGTAATTATAGTCACTAGTTATTATCTGTTGTTATACCAGTAATCACTTACTAGTAGTGCTAGTAATTATAGTTACTAGTTATTATACCAGTAATCACTTACTAGTAGTGCTAGTAATTATAGTTACTAGTCATTATCTGATACTTCATGAACTCTGATTGGATTTATATCAACAATGTGATTTATTGGAAAAAATTCTTTAGTAAGTTATCTACCAATTTTCTGATAGCTTTTAAAATTACACTTCTTTTTAAGCAATTTTTGGTTTGGATGTCAGAAACACTGACAAAATCCAGGATTCCCGATTAAAAAAAACTGACAGGGAGGGGGGATAGCACTTAAAAATGAAATGAAAATATGAAAAAAGGTATATTTTAGAAAAACTGGGGGGGGGGGGTTTGTTTTTCAACCAATTTGTGGTAACAAACTGTAAGTAAGGAGTGACAAAGCTCAATAGTAATCAAAACTCTAAAAAACGGAATTGTGAAAATAACAGATATGCCAAAAGATTTGGCATATTATTCTGATTCCAAATATCCAAGATTCATTAAGTTTACTGTACCCCATCAAAAGCTACAAGCCTGAGAAAATTTGCCTGGTTTTCAAAAAAGGAGGGAACACCCCTTATAGGTCAAGGAATCTTAATGAACATTACACCATCACATTCAACATATCCAAGAACCTTATTGTAGAAGTTTCAAGCTCCTATCCACAAAACTTTAATTTTGTATTTTTTGCCAGAAGAAAGATCATGGATGCATGTTACTTTTTTTCCCCAGGGGTGATTGCATTGAAGCAACAGTCCTAGAATATTGGGGCAGGACTCATTCTAATGAGAATTAAAAGTTCTAGTGGCTATTTAAGTAACAAAAAAGATTTGAGGGCAATTAGCCCCCTCCCACCCCTTTTTTCCTCAAAGTCGACTGATCAGAATTTTGAGATGGCCATTTTGTTCAGCATAGTTCAAAATCCCAGTAAGTATGCCTCTTCGGATAAGATGCCACCCACCCTGACAGCCCTTGGGGAAAGGTATGTAATACATGAAGTTTGTCCATTGTTAACATACAGCATCTGTTATTGGGGAATATACCCACACTTTTATTTTTTTGGTAGAGGGATTTCCACCGTGGGGATTTTCCACAGGGAAAATCTTCCGGGGGGATTTTAAACTCGGGGAATTTGCCAGAAGTCCTACACAAAATTATTTTTATTTGTCTTTTTTTTTCTCATGGCTGACTCAATTTTACACTTTGAGATGCTAAGGGGAATCATTCAGGGGACATTTTTACCAGGTTGGAATTGTCTAGAGTATTTTTAAGTTGGGGTTGGGATTTTCTACAAGAGAAATTCTCCATAAGGGAGTTTTTCAAAAGATAAATTTTCCAGGGGGAGCTTCGGGAGCAGGGGGAGCTGCGGGAACAACTTTTACTAGGGGGTGGGGGAGGGGCAATTTGCAGGAAAACTTTTCCACAGAGGAGGGGTTTCCAGCATGATTTTAAAAACAAATCAGATATTAAAGTATTTTTTTCAAATGAAGTGAGCTAGGAAAATTTTTTCACCCGGAATTGTCTGCAAGAAACCTTGTGGGTTGAATTTTCAGCTAGAATGGAATTGTCTGGGGGGGATCTCAGGTGAGGGGGGGTATTTTATGTGAAAAGAACTTTCCATGGAAGGGGAGCTGGGTTCCCCAGCATTATTTAAAAACAACCAGAAATTAAATATAAAAACACAAGTTTTTCAACTGAAACATAGGAGGAATATCAAAACTTAAAACAAACAGAAATTATTATTATTGATATACATATAATATATATATAGATATATATATATATAATTATATATTATATATATATATATATATATATATATATAATATATATATATATATATATAATATATATATAAATATATATATATATATATATATATATATATAATATATATATATAATATATATATATATATATATATATATCTATATATATATATATATATATATATATATATATATATATATATATATATATATATATATATATATATATATATATATATAATATATATATATATATATATATATATATATATATATATATATATATGTAAAAGGTTACCCTCCTCAAGATCTCACTCTTTACACTGAAATTTGACTTTATCCGAATTATTTAAGAACAATTCTGGAAACACAAGGGCCATTTAATTAGAATAATAAAGCTTTTTTAAAAGATTCAATAAAAACTTTAGCGTAAAGGTCCTTTTAGCATAAAGCAACCCTTTTCATATATGTAATAATTTCTGTTCATTTTAGTTTTGATATTGCTCCTTACGTTCAGTTGAAAAAGCTAGTTTTTTTTATTTAATGTTCAAAAAAGACAATTAGACATACTAGTACATATTTCTCAATATCTAGGAAGGGGAAATTGACCCTTCGTTCAATATCTAAGAAGGGGAAATTGACCCTTCGTTCAATATCTAGGAAGGGAAAATTGACCCTCTCCTTCCCCTAATTTCTGCAAAAACATAGAATAAGCATAATTTAATTTAAAGAACGTAATTTGTATATTAGTCTATTCAACATCAATATAGCCTATGCAACACAGATTAATAACCAAAATTTAACCTATTGTAAATAGAAATGAATAAAGACGTAATTCTTCTAATTGAGGTATAATGCTTCCAGTTTCATTGGCCAAACTAAGCTAATTTAGACTAAAGACACAGATCTTCAAGGCTGTGAATCCTCAAGTTAAAACAAAAGAGCGTGCTGCTCTTGTGTGTAACTATTTTTCGTGTGGTAAAATTGTCAATTTTCTTTGATTTAGGCAAGGGTTGATTTCAGCTTCAGTGGCATTAATTTACAATTTTTTTTTTTTTTTTGGGGGGGGAGGGGTATATTTGTCATTTTTTCAATGGTTTTACCAAAACAGGAATTTTCAATGACCCCCCCCCCCCTAAAAAAATGAAGTTATTTTCAAAGTCTTGTGGGGTTAAAAAATATATTTTGTTTGATTTAAGTGAAATCAATAAAGGTTACAATTAGGGCCTACATGGCAAATTTGACACAAGATGAGCTTGTGTCTGGCTTAGTTGCTTTTTGGGTAGTTCTGGTTAAATGGTCGTTGGCTAGTAAAAGTTATACTAAATACTTTCTAAGACCACACTGGCAATACATGACGTATGAAGCTAAGAGAGGAAAGAAAATAAAAAATGATAAATAAAACCAAAGAAGGGTGAGAAAACGAGGATTTTGTCAGCCAGTAGTAAAATATGAAGACGAAAAACCAGCAAATATCTCGACAAGGACCTCCGGCAAGTCGTCCTCAGTGCTAAAAAAAAAAAAAAAAAAAAAAAAAAAAAAAAAAAAAAAAAAAAAAAAATCTAACCCTTTAGAGTTCACTAGACAAGATCTGAACAAACACTGAATGAAGACCAAAGCCGAAACCAATGAAAAAAAAACGGATTTTACCGAAGATATTGTGCAAGAATCTTTTGGCTAGCAATAATTTTTGCTCTTCTGCCATTTCGGTTTTCATTAGATATGTTAATAGGTTCTCTTAAATTTGATTGGGTGCAAATATCAACAGAGTCTTTTAGTATTAAATTGTTATAAATTGGGCTTAATGAAATGTCTCCGGTGTCCCTATTTATAGCCAAATTCCTGTTTATATATTTTTTTATCTCAATTACCTCTTTGAAAGATTGCGGTAGTCCATTTACAGTAGATATTAAAATTGCCTCCTTAAAAAGAACAAGATGTGTAGGATTTTCGAAAATATGCTTGGCCAAGGCGGAATCAAAGTTGTCATTATTATTTTTCAATCTCAGGGACTTATCTATTGAAGTTTTGTGTTCATGCAAGCGTTCACCAAGTTGTTGATGGGTCCTACCAATGTAAAATTTCCCACATGAATACAGGACTCTGCAGACACCACTACCCAGTACATGGTCAGTTTTATCTTTTCCTGAGTTGAAAAAATGTTCAACTTTTGTTCACTTTTGAAACAAACAGAGAGATTGTGTTTCTTTAAAGTTTTTCCAAGTTTATCACCAAGTTTGGAAATGTATGGTAGAGTGGTGAAAGTTTTTTTCTCAATTGCTGGAACGACTGAATAAAGGGGGATGGGCTCCCTATTTTCTTGTTTTATCTTTTTTAATCGTCTATCTATGATATTTTCAATAAGATTTATTGGGTAGCCATTGCAGAATAAAATATCTTTGATATAATTTAACTCAGAATTCACATGATTAAGTGAACAGATTTTTAAAACTCTACCGATTAAAGAGATTATTACCCCTCTTTTAACAGAAGGAGGGTGAATTGACGAGAAGTGTAGATACCAATCACTATGGGTCGGCTTTTTTGTATATAGAAAATTCAAGCCTAGGAGTATTTTTTATAATCAAAACATCCAAGAAAGGCAGCTTTCCTGAATCTTCTAGTTCCATTGTGAACTGGAGGTTTGAATCAAAAGAATTTAAATGTACCAAAAAATGGCCTGCCGCAATCTTTCAAAGAGGTAATTGAGATAAAAAATATATAAACAGGAATTTGGCTATAAATAGGGACACCAGAGACATTTCATTAAGCCCAATTTATAACAATTTAATACTACAAGACTCTTTTGATATTTGCTCCCAATCAAATTTAAGAGAACCTATTAACATATCTAGTGAAAACTGAAATGGCAGAAGAGCAAAAATTATTGCTAGGCAAAAGATTCTTGCACAATATCTTCGGTAAAATCCTTTTTTTTTCATTGGTTTCGGCTTTGGTCTTTCATTCAGTGTTTGTTCAGATCTTGTCTAGTGAACTCTAAAAGGTTTGTTTTTTTTTTTTTTTTTTTTTTTTTTTTTTTTTTTTTTTTTTTTAGCAATGAGGACGACTTGGTGGAGGTCCTTGTAGAAATATCTCCTGGTTTTTCATCTTCATATTTTACCAGTGGCTGACAAAATCCTCGTTTTCTCACCCTTTTTTGGTTTTATTTATCATTTATTATTTCCTTTCCTCTCTTAGCATCATACGAAAAGCTATACTGCTTTACCCTAATTTTTCGTTGTAGTTTATTATTATCCAGAAAACATTTTCAAACAATATTGTAAATTCAAACGTGATTGCTGGATCTTGTTTCTTGATTAGAGAGCATTTTGTTTCGCTAGGATAATAAACAATATCTCAGAAACAGTTCCATTTTAGTCACAAGCACATCCCCTTCAAGTGTGGCTACAGCAGTATTGATAAAATTGCTGTAACTGGATTCCAGACAATGATACAATATCATATGTTTTTCTCCAGAGTAGAAACTATATTATTTGTTAAGTATTGCTAAATTTAGCTATGACCTTGATTGTCACTAGAAGCTAGTCTAAATATTTTCGATCCCTTTGATGCTTTGCAATGATATCAGTTTTATGTTCCTATCAAAGATTCAGCTGCCTCCCAGTCATTCAGCTATAGCCACTCTTTGTCAATGTTACACTTAGAGGCGATTTTTGATTCAGACAGTACTATGTCTTCTGAAAGCTGATTCCATAGATTGGGTATTCTGAATACTGATACTCATAGATTGGGTATTGGCTATAGAAGTGGGTTCTTGTCTTGTAGTACAGTGTTGCTTTACTACATCCTTTGAATTTGCTCTAGTTATGTCACACGTTTGAGGGGGAAGGGATCAGGAGGTGTGTTTTTTCTATAATTTTGTGGGTTGGAATTACACCTGAGGTTTTATTTGGTAGATAATATTTAGGGAATTAAAGCTGGCGCAGATTTCCTTTGCCGCATGACTGCAGCTATCCTAGCTACTCTGCGCTGTACCCTTCCTAGGGCTTCTGTTTTTTTTCAAAAAATTGGAGGACTGACACATTCAAACCTCAAGTCAAGAATGTACCAGCACTTGCTAGAGTTCTATGAATGCTGTAGAACATTGAATTGGATTTGTACTCTACATAATAGTATTTATTTGCCCATATTGAAGGCAAGGAGCCTGGTAACAGTCCAACTTCAATCACCTTACATGTCATTCTCTTTGGATTATAGGGCAGAGGTTGTTGCAGGCTTACCCAATAGTTTTTGAAGAGTCTGCACAGAGAGTTAAGAAGTTTGGTGTATTGTTTATAGGTTGAAAATGCTCATACCGAGGCTAAATGTTTTACAGTTTTAAAGGTGAAAATTGATCCATTCAAGTGAATATTAGAAGCTATGGTGGAATTGGTAAATTTAGATTAGATTTTGATTCAATGGGGTTTTATTAATATAAATAGCAAAACTAACGTAAATTATACTTTTCTTTGCAAAAACGCATTTGGGTTCCTGAAAATTAACAATTCCTTATTAATCACGCGTTCCGGCTCTCGTTTCACCTTTCAGCACCACCCCACCCCTCATCAAAACAATTCAACCGATAATAATAATCAAATAAATGGAAAATCTCTTAATTATTAATTCCCTATATTTATTTATTTATGTATTTATTATCCGTCAAAAAAAGGTACAAAGACGGAGTATCACTAAAAAAGAAACAACTCACACAAAAAACAAATTACAAGACATTACACATAATCGAAGAAATTACAAAGACGAGAAACAAAAACTCAGTTATACACTGCACTGCAGGTACGTAAGAAATTTTACCTTTTAAACTCCCAAGTACTGAATAAACATAAGCAATATGATTGATAACTTCAATTCAACTAACCTAACCTATAGCAAAATACTTCATAACTTCAATTCAAAATCAACAGACTCAATCAACTAGTCTAAATATGACAAGAGCCGGTAAAAAGACTAAATATGACAAGAGATGTGCAAACAAAATTAAATGGACAGCGATTTACGGCTTTAGCAAACGGTACCAGGAGTGGGAAGAAACTTTCTCGTTGTACCGTTTAATTTGTTCAATTATAGCTGCTGTTGGTTCCGCCATTTTAAAATTTTTAACAAGGTGTGAATTTCTTGTCCACGGCGGGAGCCGCAACAAGAACTTCGGTACTTAAAAAACGCGGTTTTGAGCTTTCTTTTCTCTGGCTCGGGAAAAATTCTCCAAAACTGTCTTAGATACAGGAAATGGGGAAGGGATACTGCGTTATAAAGTCGAGCCAGAATTAACCGGTTGAAACGGATTTTAGATGAGACTACTCTACTGTAAGCAAAAGCCAGGCGTTTACGGAGATGATCAATAAGAAGGGAGGAGCGGGTAGTTTTTAGATCCTTTGCAATTGGTAAACCAAAGTAAATAATTTTCGAGACAGGGGCTACAGACAGTTCTCCCAGCCTCACAGACGAGACCTCTTCTTGGCGTCAGTTGAACAGAAGAATATCCGACTTCTGCGGGTTAAATTTAAGGCCAATGCGACTGTAATTTGTTTGTAGTGTGGAGAAGGTAGTCTCTTTACCTGCGGCTCTGGTTCAGAATGTCGTCGGCGTAGGCTTTCATTGTAACGTCTATGCCACGAGCTATGCATGTTGTCTCGATAGTAGACTGTGGTTCAATAATACAATTATTAAAGGCACAAGGAGATGTGACTGATCCTTGTCGAGCACCCTTTTTTACTGGTACTACAGGATTCCCTCGGTAGGACAGCATCACGTCTGGTGTATATTCAGTGAGGGCTCGACCATGGCCAGGAAGTAGGAGTTCAGCCTGTAGGTGGTCGTAGATGTCTTTAATGGGTAGAAGGATGTCCTTCTGTACACCTCTCTTTCCCATATCCAGAATGAGTTGGTCATGGAGAAGTGAGTCGTTGGCACGGCAGACGTCATGTAGACCTATAACAATGGGCTCCTTTGATTCATCAGCGTCAATCAAGACTGAAGCCAAAGCAGAAATGGCGTGGCCGGAACCAAGACCCCTCTGGAGCCCAAACTGGGAAGGGGAAGTCCAGCATTTTCCTGTGATTTCATCAATGACCAAAAGTTCAAAGATTTTGCAAAGCGTTGGTGCTACTTTGATCGGTCTGAACGAAGCACATTCCGAAGTACTTTTTCCTTTCTTCGGGACTGGCCTAAGCGACCCAGTACTGAATGCCGATGGTATGAGTCCAATAGTGAAGATCATCTGAAAGAGAAGAGTTAGGTTTCCCATGAAAGTTGGGCTGTAATGGCTAAGGTGAAGGTTGGATACACGGTCAATGCCAGCCGACTTCTTCTTTTTCAACCGTCGGATCGCGGACGCAACCTGTGACTGGGTAACTAGGAAATCTGTATCTGGAATTGATGAGAGGAGGGATGAAAGCTTTCTTGAACAGAAATGTTAAGATCCTGTTTTGGGGCTGAAAATTCATCAAGGTAATAGTTTATCCATGTTAAAGATGGGATATCTGACTCAGGAGCCGCTGAATCCTTCTTATAAAACATTTTCCATAACAGATTAGGATTTTTAATTACTTTTTCAGAAAGCTCAGATTTCAACTGCACATGGTGACGAGCATGTTCCTTCCCAAATCTACGCTTAGATGCAACTCTAATCTCTTTAACTACTCCTGAGTCTGGTCTACCACATTCTTTCCATATCACGTACCAGAAGGTAGCTCGGTCGCTTGCTAGTTGTAACAAAGGGTTAGAAGACCATCCCTTTTCTTGAGTTTTTTGTCTAGCACGAGACTTGGGCACTCCCTGAGAATCGGCAAACAGAAGAACATGGGTCAGTTCGGCATAATAAATATTAAGACGTAGCCGCGCATCCCTTTCATTACGGTGAGAGAATTTCATATGTAGGTCAAACGGTAAACGAATTTTTGACAGATCAAGATCACAAGAATCTTGAAACTTTTCTTTATCAATTTTACGCCAAACTGGAACCTCATGCCACCTCTGAGGGAATACCGACGAATTATTCGCAGCGGAAAACGAGGTAGGCCTACTGATAGTACACTGAACTGGGAAATGATCTGAAGTGAAACTATTCGGAAGGACAAGAACCTCACATACTGGCAAAGAACTAGAGCTAGCAATTTGGTCTAGATTGGACGTAGAACCAGATTGGTGGATATACGAAAAATCCTGGTTCTTCTGGTGAATAGTAAAGCGGTTCTCAAGTACCCCTATTAGAATGCAACAACGACTATTTTGGGGACTAATATCAACTTCTAAATTACAGTTAAAGTCACCCGCTATTATGCACTCAAGGGACTGGCGTTCGGCTTTTTTAAGGCAGCGGGCTAGTTTAGCAGCACTTATAGCAAAAGCACTATCAGATTTGTCGTCACGATAATCAGTTGGAAGGTACACATTTATAACTAGCAGGTTATCTAGTCTATTTGCAAGAAAATTGTCACTGTTCTCGTATACTTCGCACGCGAGACGATTGCTAACCAACGTGGCAATACCGCCAGACGGACGGCCCCGTGGAGATGAACGTTTTGCAGGCACGGAGAACACAGAGTAGGACGGCTAGAGATTTAGTAGGTTTAGGTCAGCTTCTGTGATGAAATGTTCTTGCAGGCATATCGTATTTATTCACAAACTGGTCAAACACAAGAGACCGCTCGGAAAAAAAATTCCATGTATATTCCAGGAAAATAGTGAAATGTTAGAGATTTCTTTATTCATCATGTTAATGAGTTGCCTTTTGCTGGTTTTTCGGACACTTCACGCTATAACAGGTATGACCCGCTTTCTTGCAGGAAACGCAAAACATAGCACGAGTACACTTCTGCATCGTTCTTTTTGGAGACGTGGTCAGACGCGCCACATCTGGAGCAGACAGGGCTATTGGTGCACTCGGCAGCTAGGTGACTTTGGTTGTGGTATGAGTACCAACGACGGGGTAAAAAAGGGAATTCTTCAATGGGCAGTTTTTCGTAATATATCTCCACAGAGTCCTTAATAAATTTATCCAAATCCGATCGACAGCTGAAAAATACTTTGAACGTACGGGAACTGCCAAGCTGTTCAGACTTCGTAGCTCTGGGGATCAGTGCAGTTAGATCATCCGCTGATACGTCAGAGGGGACTCGTTTCACTACACCTATATAGTTAGGGCTCTTTATGGCAGCAGAAATCTGCGGCTGGTTGGTCTTGATTGACTCAACAAGGGTTTCAGCTGTGTTTTTCGAACGAACCACTAGTTTCCAGTCCGATTTGACTCTCCGTAATTCAGATATGTCACTAGTATCTGCACATACCGAATCTATGAATCTCTTCCTAGCACTCGGGGTATCAAGTGACTCGGGCAGATTTTTCAGTACGATTGCATAGGAGGGCTTATCAGGCTGGTTTGAAGTGCTTGGCCATTCAATGGGTTTGTTGACATTAATAGCAAAATGGTTCTTAATAACTCGAGACAATTCATTCACCCTAATAGCAACGGTTGCTGCAGTAGCTTCACTAGTAGCTGGGACTGAGCAGGGAGAATCAATAACAAAGGTCGGCAATTTGGTCTTCTTGGTGCGAGCTTGGTGAATCCATCTGTAAATGTCCGTAAAATTCTCTTCATATTTTGCGTGAATTTTACAGCGTGTTGTAAACTGCATTAGTTGATGGAGCGATTCTTTGGCTTTCAGATTTTCTTCTGGTGTGAAAAATCCGACGCCTGTATCAATCATTTCCTCCAGTTTTTCTCCTCGTTCCATACTACGGCTCACGAAGTTCAACACAGCATTCAAGAATAATTTGTCCTCCATTTCCGTCGACATCCCGAAAACAAGGCGGTACTGTCGACGCACCTTAAGAAAAGGTTGAAAATTGCTTATAAGATTTGCGTAATAAAATATTCTATTGGCAACTTCCAATCGGCAGCACTGAACTAAAATAATTTTTCCCAGGGGAAATTACAGCGGTCAAAATAACCAAACCATAGATAAGCCGATTATAAAAAGTCTTCAAATAAGTGTCCACTGGGAAATTACTCACAATGTAAAACAGGTTTTATCCTGTAAAAAGGATAAAACCTGTTGAGAGTAAATCAGATAATTTTATAAATTATTTTTGAAACACCCTACATCTCAACTCTTGTCGAAGCATGTTCCACACTTTCGCCTATGCCACATCCACGGCGAAATCTGATCATACTGTAAATGATGTAGCTACATTTTGAACAACAATAGAAACAAGGTCCAGACAAAGGGTAAGAAGATTGAGGCAAGAGTTAAAAAGAACCTTTAAATATACAAATATATTTTCTGCATTCAAAAAATTATTTCAAGATTT
>CM051269.1:7336270-7448770 GCA_027921565.1 Artemia sinica
ACTTCAAAATAGCCCATCCTCAAGACGTTTACCACATTTTCCAACACATGAGAGTTAGAATGTATGGAGTTTCTCTACTTGTAACACTTTAAAAGTTTGGCTTACGCTTGGCTTAAAAGTGTGCATCCTTTGGACTTTATGCCCTGGGAAATAGTTCCAGATTCTTTGACATTTTCTTCAAACTTAGTACCAGCTTCCTCAAATCTTCTTCCCCTTACAAGTAGGAAAGAGTTACGCTCTGATGTTGAGATCAACTTCCTCGGTTCTATTTTGGCCAAAGATCTATTACAGAAAGTTTCATTCACTTGGTACAATGCTTTTTTCAGTTCGTGTAAAGGGTGAGTCCTAGAGGTGGGCACCAACAAATCTTTTCTGGCCCTAATCTTGGCTGTATATGTATCCCTGAAAGTTGTCCGTTGAGTGAACCTACAGGCAATAATTTTTATGTTTATTCATTCCCAAAAGTTTCATTTATCTTTAGGTCAATGTCTTTCCCAGTTTGCCTAAAACAGCTAAGCCAAATTAAAAAGCATTTGATTTTTTCAAAGCTAGGAATACAACCATTTCATAAATGTGTGTCTATCTAGACCGTGCTTAAAACTCCAGGTAAAATCATTGACTAACTACTTCTTTTTAGCTTGGAGTGTTGTTGCTCTATGTGAATATAAATTTCAGAAATGGAGCTACAGCCCAACCTTGGACATGGGGAGGTATTTATAATCTTCGTTCCTGTCTCCTGGAATCATTCCATATCTACTCGTTACGATAATTGCCAAGCTGGATACCTGTTGATGTTATTGAATGAAGCTTCAAAACACCAACTTTTTATGGACTAAAAACAAAAGAAGCGTTAATATTTGTGAAACGTACGTTAATGTTTGCATCCTCAAATTAGGACATGGGAAGAAGTTTCCAAGCGCCTACGTGTATTTTTTTTTATACATGAGCCAGTAAAGAATCTATGACGACCCATCCTCATTCTAGAAAAAAAACCCTCAAATTTGGCCTAAGAGCCTGAATCTTTTCAATTGTTGCTGTAGCAAAATGGTTTCCGGAGTTCAAGGCAAGTGCTTGAGCTAAATTTGAAGTTTTGATATTTAAATTAAATTGTGAATTTTTTCTTAACCAGTTTTTCCCAATTTATTCAAATTAATAATAATAATAATAATTTATTTATGCCCTCTGTACATACATGGATGTAGTTTATTAAAGTGCTTATTAAAATATTTAGTGATCCCACCCTAATTGAATTATGCTGGAAACCACTATTATGCTTTACCAGTAGTAATTCTGTTTTAGTAGGTTCATTCTCTAATCCTATCTCATGTAGATGTGAATGGAATGTGTTAATTGCATTCTGTGTTGATACTAAATTGTCCAAAAATAAAAAAATATCATCAGCATACATCCAGTGGCTAATGTCGATACCGTAAATCATTTATGGGGTTAGGTATCGTGTGGCTGTTCCAATTGCGTTATATACTCTGAAGCAGGAATGCAAAATGCTCTAAAGCTGCCAGTAGCAGAATTCGACAGAATTCCAAGAGCTGCCGAGACTTTAGCAGCACAACTTGTGTTTTGACAGCTTTTGTTTGAGCAGAGAATATTTTTAAATGTAAAAATTGTATTTTGAGACAAAATCTGCCAACAAATTTCACTAGCCTAAGCATTGCTTCTATACTACCCCAGGTTTTGCACGGCGGCTCGCAAGCACCTTCCTAGATACATCCCTGAAAGTTTCATTCATCTGCCTCTACAGTTTTCGAATTAGCAAAAAGCCCTTAAAAACTATGGTTATACCTGAGTGATTTTTTCATGGCCTTTTTGTGGAAAATTTTCAATTATATAACTAATCCATTGTGCTTGTAAGTTTAATTTCAAAAACAGGGATGCCTAGCCCCTCTTCCCCCCCTAAGATTTTGAAAAACACATTTCTTTTTTTTTGTTACTGGAAAATTTGAAATTTCTTAGTTTTAAACGATAATAAACAAAAACGGTGACCAAATCTGGCGGAAAAGGCGACAAGACGTAGGTATCTGCCAAATTTTGGAACCCATTCTATAAACTCATTTCGTATAAAAGTCGTTGTCTATGGAGAATGATTTTACTTTTTAAAATATTCGAATTTCTTCTTTTCTTTCCCTTTCGTGTTAAATTCGTTCTCTTTTTTTAACTTTTTTTTTTAATATTTAAATCCCTTCGTTCTCGTCTTTCCAGGTACCACACTCGTGGATAAGGATGAGCTCATTTGTAGAGAGAACCCAAGAGGCACTTGGAAAGCACATAAAAAAGCCAACCTTAACAGATAAGCTGCTTCTAAAGCCACCATTTCGCTTTATTTTTGATATAATTCTTTCTGTACGTTCCATTCTGAAAGTTTTTTATGTGTCTATATAAAATGAGCCTTTCAGAGAACAAATTGATTCAGTTTACTTATTTTAATTTTGTAAATTTATCACTCGGAAATCATCGCTGTCACACCGAAAGGATGGATCTGACGTTTTTGTACTTCTGACATAATTCCCAAAAGCTATTTGCCAAGATGTTCTCAAAGGGAGGGTCAGCAGAGAATTTTGTGTCCAATTACATTTCGATCCTCTGTATATAAATTGTTCTGCTGATTCTTCCTTAAGAGTACCTCATCAAATAGATTTTGGTGATTATCTCAGAAGGGTGAAAATGCCACGTACAATCTACACACGTCGTATTGAGGAAGCAAGGATCAGGAAAATGTCATTGTGTTTTGGACGTCGAATTTGAAGTATTTTTGATTTTAAGATAATTTAACTAGGTTAATAGTAAAATTTAATCTCCACCAATATCAATCTAGCAATGTCAAGGATTTATAAACATGTTCTTGCGTTTTTGACATTGAATTTGATGCATTTTCGTTTTAGAAGCTGATTTAACCATGTCCTAAATAAAACTTAAATTATGCTAGTATCAGTCTGACACTACCAAGAATTCATAAGAATGGGTTTCTGTTTTGGACATCGAATTTGATGCATTTTCGTTTTAGAAGCTGATTTAACATGTCCTAAATAAAACTTAAATTATGCTAGTATCAGTCTGACAGTACCAAGAATTTATAAGAATGGGTTTCTGTTTTAGACATCGAATTTGATGCATTTTCGTTTTAGAAGCTGATTTAACCGTGTGCTAAATAAAACTTAAATTATGCTAGTATCAGTCTGACAATACCAAGAATTCATAAGAATGGGTTTCTGTTTTGGACATCGAATTTGAAGTGTTTTCCTTTTAGAAGGTATTTTAACTAGGTCAATAATAATATCTACCACTGTTAGTGAAACAATGTCAAGAATTCGTAAAAATGTCATCGCGTTTAGGGAATCAAATTTGATGCATTTTCCTTTTAAAAGCCGAATTAACTAGGTCCATAATAAAATTTTAACTGTGATAGTATCAGTCTGACAGTACCAAGAATTCATAAGAATGGGTTTCTGTTTTGGACATCGAATTTAAAGTGTTTTCCTTTTAGAAGGTATTTTAACTAGGTCAATAATAATATCTACCACTGTTAGTGAAACAATGTCAAGAATTCGTAAAAATGTCATCGCGTTTAGGGAATCAAATTTGATGCATTTTCCTTTTAAAAGCCGAATTAACTAGGTCCATAATAAAATTTTAATTGTGATAGTATCAGTCTGACAGTACCAAGAATTCATAAGAATGGGTTTCGGTTTTGGACATCGAATTTGAAGTGTTTTCCTTTTAGAAGGTATTTTAACTAGGTCAATAATAATATCTACCACTGTTAGTGAAACAATGTCAAGAATCCGTAAAAATGTCATCGCCTTTTGGGAATCAAATTTGATGCATTTTCCTTTTAAAAGCCGAATTAACTAGGTCCATAATAAAATTTTAACTGTGATAGTATCAGTCTGACAGTACCAAGAATTTATAAGAATGGGTTTCTGTTTTAGACATCGAATTTGATGCATTTTCGTTTTAGAAGCTGATTTAACCGTGTCCTAAATAAAACTTAAATTATGCTAGTATCAGTCTGACAGTACCAAGAATTCATAAGAATGGGTTTCTGTTTTGGACATCGAATTTAAAGTGTTTTCCTTTTAGAAGGTATTTTAACTAGGTCAATAATAATATCTACCACTGTTAGTGAAACAATGTCAAGAATTCGTAAAAATGTCATCGCGTTTAGGGAATCAAATTTGATGCATTTTCCTTTTAAAAGCCGAATTAACTAGGTCCATAATAAAATTTTAACTGTGATAGTATCAGTCTGACAGTACCAAGAATTCATAAGAATGGGTTTCTGTTTTGGGCATCGAATTTGAAGTGTTTTCCTTTTAGAAGGTATTTTAACTAGGTCAATAATAATATCTACCACTATTAGTGAAACAATGTCAAGAATTCGTAAAAATGTCATCGCGTTTAGGGAATCAAATTTGATGCATTTTCCTTTTAAAAGCCGAATTAACTAGGTCCATAATAAAATTTTAACTGTGATAGTATCAGTCTGACAGTACCAAGAATTCATAAGAATGGGTTTCTGTTTTGGGCATCGAATTTGAAGTGTTTTCCTTTTAGAAGGTATTTTAACTAGGTCAATAATAATATCTACCACTGTTAGTGAAACAATGTCAAGCCGTAAAAATGTCATCGCCTTTTGGGAATCAAATTTGATACATTTTCCTTTTAAAAGCCGAATTAACTAGGTCCATAATAAAATTTTTACTGTGATAGTATCAGTCTGACAGTACCAAGAATTCATAAGAATGGGTTTCTGTTTTGGACATCGAATTTAAAGTGTTTTCCTTTTAGAAGGTATTTTAACTAGGTCAATAATAATATCTACCACTGTCAATGAAACAATGTCAAGAATCCGTAAAAATGTCATCGCCTTTTGGGAATCAAATTTGATGCATTTTCCTTTTAAAAGCCGAATTAGCTAGGTCCATAATAAAATTTTAATTGTGATAGTATCAGTCTGACAGTACCAAGAATTCATAAGAATGGGTTTCTGTTTTGGACATCGAATTTAAAGTGTTTTCCTTTTAGAAGGTATTTTAACTAGGTCAATAATAATATCTACCACTGTTAATGAAACAATGTCAAGAATCCGTAAAAATGTCATCGCCTTTTGGGAATCAAATTTGATGCATTTTCCTTTTAGAAGCCGAATTAACTAGGTCCATAATAAAATTTTAATTGTGATAGTATCAGTCTGACAGTACCAAGAATTCATAAGAATGGGTTTCTGTTTTGGACATCGAATTTAAAGTGTTTTCCTTTTAGAAGGTATTTTAACTAGGTCAATAATAATATCTACCACTGTTAGTGAAACAATGTCAAGAATCCGTAAAAATGTCATCGCCTTTTGGGAATCAAATTTGATGCATTTTCCTTTTAAAAGCCGAATTAACTAGGTCCATAATAAAATTTTAATTGTGATAGTATCAGTCTGACAGTACCAAGAATTCATAAGAATGGGTTTCTGTTTTGGACATCGAATTTAAAGTGTTTTTCTTTTAGAAGGTATTTTAACTAGGTCAATAATAATATCTACCACTGTTAGTGAAACAATGTCAAGAATCCGTAAAAATGTCATCGCCTTTTGGGAATCAAATTTGATGCATTTTCCTTTTAAAAGCCGAATTAACTAGGTCCATAATAAAATTTTAATTGTGATAGTATCAGTCTGACAGTACCAAGAATTCATAAGAATGGGTTTCTGTTTTTGACATCGAATTTAAAGTGTTTTTCTTTTAGAAGGTATTTTAACTAGGTCAATAATAATATCTACCACTGTTAGTGAAACAATGTCAAGAATCCGTAAAAATGTCATCGCCTTTTGGGAATCAAATTTGATGCATTTTCCTTTTAAAAGCCGAATTAACTAGGTCCATAATAAAATTTTAACTGTGATAGTATCAGTCTGACAGTACCAAGAATTCATAAGAATGGGTTTCTGTTTTGGACATCGAATTTAAAGTGTTTTCCTTTTAGAAGGTATTTTAACTAGGTCAATAATAATATCTACCACTGTTAGTGAAACAATGTCAAGAATCCGTAAAAATGTCATCGCCTTTTGGGAATCAAATTTGATGCATTTTCCTTTTAAAAGCCGAATTAACTAGGTCCATAATAAAATTTTAATTGTGATAGTATCAGTCTGACAGTACCAAGAATTCATAAGAATGGGTTTCTGTTTTGGACATCGAATTTAAAGTGTTTTTCTTTTAGAAGGTATTTTAACTAGGTCAATAATAATATCTACCACTGTTAGTGAAACAATGTCAAGAATCCGTAAAAATGTCATCGCCTTTTGGGAATCAAATTTGATGCATTTTCCTTTTAAAAGCCGAATTAACTAGGTCCATAATAAAATTTTAACTGTGATAGTATCAGTCTGACAGTACCAAGAATTCATAAGAATGGGTTTCTGTTTTGGACATCGAATTTAAAGTGTTTTCCTTTTAGAAGGTATTTTAACTAGGTCAATAATAATATCTACCACTGTTAGTGAAACAATGTCAAGAATCCGTAAAAATGTCATCGCCTTTTGGGAATCAAATTTGATGCATTTTCCTTTTAAAAGCCGAATTAACTAGGTCCATAATAAAATTTTAATTGTGATAGTATCAGTCTGACAGTACCAAGAATTCATAAGAATGGGTTTCTGTTTTGGACATCGAATTTAAAGTGTTTTTCTTTTAGAAGGTATTTTAACTAGGTCAATAATAATATCTACCACTGTTAGTGAAACAATGTCAAGAATCCGTAAAAATGTCATCGCCTTTTGGGAATCAAATTTGATGCATTTTCCTTTTAAAAGCCGAATTAACTAGGTCCATAATAAAATTTTAACTGTGATAGTATCAGTCTGACAGTACCAAGAATTCATAAGAATGGGTTTCTGTTTTGGACATCGAATTTAAAGTGTTTTTCTTTTAGAAGGTATTTTAACTAGGTCAATAATAATATCTACCACTGTTAGTGAAACAATGTCAAGAATCCGTAAAAATGTCTTCACCTTTTGGGAATCAAATTTGATGCATTTTCCTTTTAAAAGCCGAATTAACTAGGTCCATAATAAAATTTTAACTGTGATAGTATCAGTCTGACAGTACCAAGAATTCATAAGAATGGGTTTCTGTTTTGGACATCGAATTTAAAGTGTTTTCCTTTTAGAAGGTATTTTAACTAGGTCAATAATAATATCTACCACTGTTAGTGAAACAATGTCAAGAATCCGTAAAAATGTCATCGCCTTTTGGGAATCAAATTTGATGCATTTTCCTTTTAAAAGCCGAATTAACTAGGTCCATAATAAAATTTTAATTGTGATAGTATCAGTCTGACAGTACCAAGAATTCATAAGAATGGGTTTCTGTTTTGGACATCGAATTTAAAGTGTTTTTCTTTTAGAAGGTATTTTAACTAGGTCCATAATAAAATCTACCGATGATAATGTAACAATGTGAAGAATCCGTATAAATGTCCTTGCGTTGTGGATTTCGAATTTGAAGTATTTTGCTTTTAAGCTAATTTCACTAGTCCATAGTAAAATTTAAAATCCACCAATATCAATCTAGTAATGTCAAGGATTATAAAATGTTATTGCGTTTTCGTTATCGAATATGATGCATTTTTTCAAGAAGCTGATTTAACTAGGTCAAAAACAAAACTTAAATTATCCTAGTATCAATGTGACACTATCAAAAATTCATAAGAATGGGTATTCGTTTTGGACATCGAATTTGAAATGTTTTCATTTTTGGGGTTAATTTAACAAGATTAATAATAAAATTTAATATCTACCAATGTCAATCTGACATAGTCAGGGATTCACAAAAAAATGTCGCTATGTTTTGGACATCAAATTTGGAACGTTTTCCTTAGATGCTAATTGAACTAGGACACTAGGTCCATAATATAATTTAAACTCTTCCAATGCCAATTTAACTATGCCCAGGAGTGTTAAAACTATCATTGCGTTCTGAACATCAAACTTTAAATGTTCTCCTTTCTGAGGCTAATTTAACTAGGTCCATGATGAAATTTAATTCCAGCACTTCAGTCTAGCAATATCAAGGACTCATAAAAATGTCATTGTGGTTTGGACATCGAAAATGGAGCGTTTTCCTTTAGATTTTAACTGAACTAGGTCCATAATAAAATTTAAAATCAACCAATGTCTATTTAACAATGTCAAAAATTCATTAAAATGTTATTGCATTTTTGACATCGAATTTAAAGTGTTTTCCTTTTTGAGGCTAAATTAACTAGGTCCATAATAAAATTTTAAATCCACCAATGTCACTCTAACAATATCAAGGATTCATAAAAATGTGATTGCTGTTCGGACATCGAATTTGGAGCTTTTTCCTTAGATTCTAATTGAAACAGAGTCATAATAAAAGGTAAACTCACCAATATGTATTTAACAGTGTCAAGGATTTATTAATGTCATTGTTTTTTGGACATCAAATTTGACGCGTTTTCCTTTCTTAGAAGCTATTTTCACTAGGTCTATAATGAAATATGAAATTCACTAATGTCGATCTAACAATATCAAGGACTCGTTAAAAAATGTCACTGCGTTTTGGACATCGAATTTGTTTGTAGTCCTAAAAAGTAGGATTAAACCACTTTTTGCACCAGTTATTGTTTGAAATATCAAACGCCATTGTTGAAATATCAAACGAGTACCAAAGACTATTCATAGACAATACCGTGGAAAACAAACTTATCTGCCTGTTCTTCAAAAAAATTTTCAATTGCAAAAAATATCTGTGCCTTGGATATTCTACTTTTACGTATTGACCAAATACTTTCCACTTTTTAGGTCATCTACCAAATTTACTAATAATACTTTCCAAAAAAGTGAAACTATCCCCTTGATTAGTTTTCTTGCTACCTAACATTACCTCTTCACCTTCATTCATCCCTAGTCGAAGTGATGTAATCTTCTTGTATTAATTTCAAACCTACTCTTTCACCCTGAAGTCTCAAAACTTCCAAAAATTCATTTCTTGGAGGTTTTGATTGTGGCGGTTAATCTTGGCCTCTTCTTCGATTATCTGCCCGTAATAATTAACTAATTTAAATTATTTAATTTTTTATTGTTAATTGTAATTTTAGTCTGTTGGTCTTTGGAAGGGTCGCTGCTTTCGCATTGCTGTAACCTATTTTACCCGTATATAGGCTAATTTTTTTGAGTATCTTTTTTCATAGGTTTTGTCAAATATATACATTTTTTAATTTTAAAATAGAAGTGGGTTAATTTGAACCAGCTTCTAGTGCTGGCATTCTGGTTGTGTAGACTGCGGTGTTTAAGTGTCAAATCGTGAAGTTGCAAGGGTAACTTCTGTTTTTCATCTGCTAAATTCCGGACAATATGTGTACCCTTAGAATGTATTGAATTCAATTGTCAAGGTTCTTTTGTTGTTTAATTAGTCTTAAGGATAAATTGACCAAGTTTTTTAAGGGTTTCAAACCCCTTGGACATTGGATTCCAAACACCCATTTCTCCTATTGAGTTGCGCTACCTTCTAGTTCGTATTCTGGTGGCAGTGTATAGTTCAAGTATCAAATTGTGAAAGAGCAAGCATAATTTCAGCTTTTTGTCTACTAAAGCAGGACAATAAGATTTATTATTTTTTTTAAGGTAAATAAGGAGTGTGGACTCTTTGATAGTGTTTTCAAGCCAAGTGAATTTATCTTTGAAAATATCAGTGGAAAAGAAGAGAAGAAATTATTTCTTGAAAAAGCAATCAAACATTTAAGTATGTGGTTTTTTCTTATTTTACTACTTAAATTTATTCCAAAAATTTGATTTTTTTTTTCTTGCTAGATCCAATTTTTCTTTGTTGAACGCAAAAACAATTATTATCCAAAAACGCTGTTAAAAAAACATGGAGATATTAAGTTATAATTTTTTTTTAGCGTTCTATCATAGAAAAATGAGCGTATGCCCAGGAATTTTTAAAAGGGGGTGGAGAAGAAAACAAGCAGAAATGTAAGAAAAAATGGGAATTAAGGCAAATTCGTAAAAGTTATGAGGCTCCACGGTTGAAGCATGGCCTTGATAGACCCCCTCTTTCTGTTTGCATCAGTTAAGAAGATTTTCTTAACTCGTAAGAAAGAAAATTAACTCGTTATCGATTCTATCCATCTTTAATGTTCAGCATAAGTTGTATTTTTGTTTCCCAAAGATAAACTTCACCAACAATAATTAAAATTACTAAACTTAGTTTAAGGTGGTGTTATCATATTTATTCCATTTGGATTGTTAGATTTTGAAACATGATACTGGTGCTGACAAGCCTCTTTTTTACAAAAGGGAAACATCAATTCTATGTAAAAGTGGGTGAGTTTTGATTAGTGACATTTGTTTATATTTAGAGATAACTGATACCGTAATTTCTGTAAGTTTGTAATATTGTTGGTTTTCGAAGCATAAAATGTTTTTTCTTGGGTGTAGTCCATGTTTTATTTTTAAAGAAAATTTGATAAAAAAAACTATAAGATTAGGTGTATGTTATGTAAATTCTCTTGGAAAAAAACTTGCACGTCTTAGAAAAAGTGTTAAAAAATTTGCTCAAATTTTATTGGTTTAATTTTTGTGACGTATTTTTGCGAGGCCAAATTTCAAATTTCACCCAACCACTTACCTTAAATAAAATTGCAAACTGTAAGAGAAGAAACTTTGAAGAAAAAAAAAACTTAAGAGAAAATTAACTTTGACTTTTGAAAACTGGGCTAGCCAATTTTGACTAGCATATCTAAACCTACGTACAAGAAATTGCTGTAATGTTCTGATGTATTAGGGATGTTAAATAAAACCCTTAAGCCATTTCCTAAATTCGGAATTATCTTTTCAGGACCGCATTCTTTACATTAAAAAATTCACCCTCAAACTCAACCTAAAAAAAACTCAAATTTGTGAAAGAGCTAGTACGGTAAACATTTCGGATTCGGAATCAGCGCATATTTTTTAGTCGGACATTTTATTGCAATTTTTTTAGGTCAAGCCGCATTTTTACTAAAAATGCAGTTTCTGGAGAGAAAAATAACTCCGCTTTTTTGAAACTTGATTAGTTATTTTCTGAGAAATATCAAGTTAGTAAAAATAGCGAAAATTTTTTGAGTCACGATAATTTTGTCATTTGTTTTGAGATTTTTGTCAATGTCAGAAGTTTTGACATTTTTAAATCTATGCTTATCAAAAAATAAATAATAGTTGAAAATACTGAACAGGAAATGGAATCGATAGTCTCATAACTTAATAACAATTAATTGTTTGTATTTAAGGTGTAATTCAAACCCTACAAGAAACTTATAGGAGGAAACTGTCGCTAGTATCGAAAAGAGAAATTACTAATGCCATCTAGTGTTTAGTGACTACGTTTGACCAAAAATTCTGCGAACTTGTCTTTTTAGGAACTTTAAAATTAAGGGAGGATAAAGGAGGCAGAGTTCCGTCGCCAGTAGGTCTACCGTCTTAAAGTCAACTAACCTACCAGGATTTTCCTAAGCTAACCTAGTTCTACTTTGTTGAGACTGTGTTTTGACTTTGAATAATTATTGAAGAAAATGCTGATTACTTAATGTCAGGGTTTTGACAGCTCTCTGTTTCTCTTTAGTTTTACTGTTGGATGTTTGGTTGTTACCTCTATTTACCTTGGTTTTTACCTTTATTATTGTTTTTATAGGATTGTGTTTATAAAACTTTGTTCTAGGACTATTATTGTTTTTAACATGGGTGGACTCGCTCACTGAGCCAAAGCTCAGGCCACGAGGGTCCATTGCTTCAACCCCCTCCCCCCGGAAAAGAAATAATCAAAGGTTTGGAGACTAGGCGAAAAGCACAGTAGTGGTACATAAGCTGTGATTTCACACAATACTCCCGAGCCTGTCTTTGGTTTGCTGGGGTTGAGATTTTCCGAGTCCATATTACGATCGATATAAGAAATCCAGTATTTCTAGTAAATCTAGTATTCCGAAATCTAGTATTTGCTCCCTATAGATAAAATCTATCCACAGAACGGGATAGACAAGGATTTCCCCTGAGGGTGTTCAAAATACTCTTCCCCTCTAAAAACAGACTAAGCCTAAAATGTCAAAAAAACAAAATACCAGAAGGGGAGCCTTAGCCCCAGAAGTTTGGCGGTGCTCCAACCAAATGAAAGCGGGTATGTGATGGACGAATGCCTGAAACACGGAACCGCGCCTAATGCAACTTGAGATAAAGAGATGATGATGCTATTAGAAGAATGGCTGTGAGGAAGGGTCTGGGTAGTCTAAGCTTCAAACACGGGAAGCTCTGGAGCTGATAGCCTTTTCGAGCAAAACAGGATCCAAGAATACCTAGAGAGAACTGAGGATCCTTAAATTTAATTTGATTAAAACTTGGGCTGTAACCTATCTTGGCTTTGGCAACAAAATTTGTTATAACAGTTTTTTAATTTTTAAGTAAAATTTTTCCAGAAATTTATAACCGTGTTAGAATTTGAAATTTTGATTAAAAGTTAATTGATTAAAAGTTAAAGATTAAGAGACGCAATTGTTAAAAAGTTGAGATTTTGGTAACCGGAATTTATTCCAGAATTAATGTCCAGAAATTTGTTTGTGTAAATTTTGATAACCAGAATTTAGGAAGCATGACTAGGAGAATTTTAAAGATATCCCACTTAAGTCAACACCATTCTGTTCACTCTAGTCTGCAAATTCTAGAGGAGGTGGAAAATTAGGTTTATAAAGCGGGACGTGGGAATCTTGGGCATTCAGCACAACTTGTCGTGAAAGTCAGTTACGTCAACTTTGATAACCAGAGTTTGGAAGCAAGACCGGTAAAACTTTAAAGATAGCCCACTTAGATCAACATTACTCTGCATAAACGTGTTCACTCTAGTTTGTCATATTCTAGAGGATGTGGGAAATTAGGTCAATAAAGCATGACGTGGGAATCTTGGGCATTCACCACAATTTGTCGTGAAAGTCAGTTACATCAATTTTGATAACCAGAGTTTGGAAGCAAGACCGGTAAAACTTTAAAGATAGCCCACTTAGATCAACATTACTCTGCATAAACGTGTTCACTCTAGTTTGTCATATTCTAGGGGATGTTGGTAATTAGGTCAATAAAGCATGACGTGGGAATCTTGGGCATTCAGCACAACTTGTCGTGAAAGTCAGTTACGTCAACTTTGATAACCAGAGTTTGGAAGCAAGACCGGTAAAACTTTAAAGATAGCCCACTTAGATCAACATTACTCTGCATAAACGTGTTCACTCTAGTTTGTCATATTCTAGAGGATGTGGGAAATTAGGTCAATAAAGCATGACGTGGGAATCTTGGGCAATCAGCACAATTTGTCGTAAAAGTCAGTTACATCAATTTTGATAACCAGAGTTTGGAAGCAAGACCGGTAAAACTTTAAAGATAGCCCACTTAGATCAACATTACTCTGCATAAACGTGCTCACTCTAGTTTGTCATATTCTAGAGGATGTGGGTAATTAGGTCAATAAAGCATGACGTGGGAATCTTGGGCATTCATCACAACTTGTCGTGAAAGTCAGTTACGTCAACTTTGATAACCAGAGTTTGGAAGCAAGACCGGTAAAACTTTAAAGATAGCCCACTTAGATCAACATTACTCTGCATAAACGTGTTCACTCTAGTTTGTCATATTCTAGAGGATGTGGGAAATTAGGTCAATAAAGCATGACGTGGGAATCTTGGGCATTCAGCACAATTTGTCGTGAAAGTCAGTTACATCAATTTTGATAACCAGAGTTTGGAAGCAAGACCGGTAAAACTTTAAAGATAGCCCACTTAGATCAACATTACTCTGCATAAACGTGTTCACTCTCGTTTGTCTTATTCTAGAGGATGTGGGTAATTAGGTCAATAACGCATGACGTGGAATCTTGGGCATTCAGCACAACTTGTCGTGAAAGTCAGTTACGTCAACTTGAAACAGAGTTGGAGCAGACGGTAAAACTTTAAAGATAGCCCACTTAGATCACATACTCTGCATAACGTGTTCACTCTAGTTGTCATATTCTAGAGGATGGGGAAATTAGTCAATAAGCATGACGTGGGAATCTGGGCTTCAGCACATTGTCGTGAAAGTCAGTTACATCATTTTGATAACCAGAGTTTGGAAGCAAGACCGGTAAAACTTTAAAGATAGCCCACTTAGATCAACATTACTCTGCATAAACGTGTTCACTCTCGTTTGCCATATTCTAGAGGATGTGGGTAATTAGGTCAATAACGCATGACGTGGGAATCTTGGGCATTGAGCACAATTTGTCGTGAAAGTCAGTTACATAAATTTTGATAACCAGATTTTGGAAGCAAGACCGGTAAAACTTTAAAGATAGCCCACTTAGATCAACATTACTCTGCATAAATGTGTTCACTCTAGTTTGTCATATTCTAGAGGATGTGGGTAATTAGGTCAATAAAGCATGACGTGGGAATCTTGGGCATTCAGCACAATTTGTCGTGAAAGTCAGTTACATCAATTTTGATAACCAGAGTTTGGAAGCAAGACCGGTAAAACTTTAAAGATAGCCCACTTAGATCAACATTACTCTGCATAAACGTGTTCACTCTAGTTTGTCATATTCTAGAGGATGTGGGTAATTAGGTCAATAAAGCATGACGTGGGAATCTTGGGCATTCAGCACAGTTTGTCGTGAAAGTCAGTTACGTCAATTTTGATAACCAGAGTTTGGAAGCAAGACCGGTAAAACTTTAAAGATTAGGTCAACATCATTCTGCATAAACGAATTCACTCTAGTTTATAAAGTTCTTAGAGGAGGTGAAAATTAGGTTTTTTAAATCCTGACGCGGGAATCTTGCTATGCAGCACTATTTCTCACGAAAATTAGTAACATGAATTCTGATAACCAAAATTTTCTATCTACACAGTTTAACTAAAAAAAATATACATAAAGAATAAATAAAATTATTGAATACTTGACTCTTCAATAATTTGTCCGAGTAATTCTTATTACTGCATTGCTAAAATTGTTGTTTCTGTTGTTTATTGTACTTCCAATATTATTTCAATTTTTAGTATTGTGTTTTTATTTTAGTATGTTTATCTTTCAAATTTTTTTCCTTATTTTATATTTGCACATGTATTTCTTAGGTGAGATTCTCAAAAGGGAAATACCTTGCAAGCCCTCGAAGATTATTGCCGGACTTGAGCCAGAAAACACCAACATCTTCTTTCAAGAATTAGGGCTCGCAATTGAAAACAAGGTTAGATTAAAACTGAGATGTTTATTATTGAGCTTGTGTTTTATATTATTTAGTTTAGTTATTTTTTATTATTTAGTTTAGGCTATTTAGTTGTTGTAATATTTATATTATATTAGTGGTATATTATTGAGTTAGGAAGCCAAAGTGTTACTAACTATTTCCTCTAATGTTTTAATCCTTCATTTTAATATTGGATCAAATATGTGCTTTTTTGCTAAAGTTTTTGCACGGACAAAAATATTCATTTTGTTTCTGTACGAAATGTAAAACCTTTTGTTTTGCGTTTGATGCCTAGATTTATACCCTTATGCATAAAAGTTTGCAGCACTTTTTCAGGTTTTAGAGAATAATAAAAAAAGAAAGTTAAGACATTCTGGGAATATGCAAACGAAATTGACGTTAGAAGGTATTTATAATTGATTCTTTTTTTAATGTTTTGCTGTATTATTTAATTAGGAAAGCTAAAAAGCCCTTCTAAATTTCTTCCAAAACTAATATTTCTATATAACATTGGATCAAACATGCGCACTTTCACGCAAAAATGAGCGTTTTCCTTATGCTAAAACGTTTTACGTTTTTTTATGGAACGTAAAAGATGAAAAATTAAGTTTAAAAACACTGTGGGAATTTGCAGACGCAATTGACGTTAAAACACATTTATAATTGAGTATTTTTTTTATTGTTTTGCTGTGTTATTAAATTAGGAAATTTAAGTAGCTTCTTTAAGTTTCCATTAAAATTATGATATTCCTTAATTTATTTAACTTAATTTATTCCTTATTTAACAGGGTATTAAACAATGGCATTTTCACGCAAAAGAGTAAATTTTACTTATGCAAATACATTTTGCGTCTTTCTTATTAAACGTAAAGCTTCTTTATTTTGTCCTTAATGGATAAATCTCTACCGTCCTAAATAAATTGGTCTTTTCAATTTCTAAAAAAGCTAAATAATAAGGTTTAAAATCTTTTCGGGAATTTGCGAACCCAATTGCAATTATATAGTCTTTTTTATTCTTTTGTTGTATTATTAAATTAGGAATCTTAATAGATTCATTCTAACATGAGTGTTTTCACGCAAAGATGCATGTTTTTGTTTTTTGCATGTTTTTTTTAATGCAAAAACATTGTGTTTTCTAATGAAAAAAAAACTTCTTTGTTTTGCGTTCCATGGTTCATTCTCTACTGTTCTGCATAATGGGGTCTTTCTTTTTTTTCGAATTTTAAAGAAGGTGAAAAAAAAAGTTCAAACACATTGTTGGAATTTTTGAACGCAATTGACGTTAAAAGGTATTTATAATTGAGTATTTGTTTTTATTATTTAGCTGTACTGATAAATTAGGGATGTAAGTAGGCATTCTAATTTTCCTCCAAAATTGTAATATTCATATTTTAACATAGAACCAAACATGCGCCTTTTGACACAGTGATTTTGCTTATACTATTCATTTGGCGTCTTTTTCAGAGGCAAATCTATAGTATTGCCTATAGTAAAGGCCATACGGCTCCAATGTTTAATATTTTTTTTTTCCCAGAGGCACTTCATATGGAAGGGGTCGTCGTAGAAACTTCAAAGGGGGCTCATTAGATTAGAAATCGAGAGCTCTAGTGCCCTTTTTAAGGGTCAAAATTGATTGGAAGGCAACTAACAACCCTTCCACGCCCGCCAGTTCCCCAAACACATCCGATCAAAATTTTGAGATAGCCATTTTATTCAGCGTATCTCTAAATTTCAGGTTAGAGGTGGTAAGAGGCATGTAGCCTCTATGCTCTTTGTTACATCCCTGAGCTCATCCCTCTTGAGTAATACATATTCTCCTGGGAAAACTCCCAGCTGGGAAAAGATGTTTATTATACAAGAAGCCTTTCTTTTCCATCAAGACAGTGTTTTTAAGTTTTTTATTTTAGTTTTCGTATAATATTTTTGTTCTTATGTTTTATGTTTGTTGAAAAAATTTACCTCACATAAAAAACTGTTTTTCAGATTAACACAGGAAAAGATGACACGACAATAGCCATAATAATGGAGGACGAAGAAAAAATAAAAATAGAAAAAAAGGAAAATGATAATGTTGATATTAAAGATAAAGCAAAGAAAGCTGAGAATAGGAACGGTAGTAAAGAAAAGCTTATAAGACAAGATAAACCATTGAAGGAAGAAAAAATAGCTAATCAGGCGACCCAGAGGCGATCTACAAATGTCAGTAAAAAGACGGTGTTGCAAGGTGATACAGATACGAAAAAGAACCTAAATATTAAAATGAACCAAGGTAAAAAGGTCTTAGAAACGAGGGGTTCTTCAAACAAACCCAAAGTAATAATCGAAAAGCCAATAAAGATCCACAAAACGTCAAAACCATTGTTGAGTAATGAGCGAAAAATTGACGAAAGAAAAAATAGCGTTGTCAAGCCTTCTGAAATCCTGGCCGAATTGAGAACAAAATTGGGCAGTGGGATTGAACGGAAGGATGGTGAGAAAGAGAAAAATAAAGATGAAGTGAATGGAAAAATAGCTTTGCCGGAAAATAACTTCTTTGACACCATAACTGGAAACAGAGAGGAATCAAGCAAGGTACTTTTTTTTACTTTTTTGACATACTTAGCATAGAGCAATGAATTTGAATTTATTTGATTCTAAATACAGAAGCCAAATCAACTAACTTTATAAAATAAACAACCGACAAAATAAAAGAAAGTGCCTTGTGAAAAGAAACTGTTTTGTTTGTTACTGCGTATGTTTTTGATCATCGAGAAAATCAACCTTTGGTATTTTTGGTATGTCATAAAATAATTAGCTACCCTCTTCATTTAGGTTGCAAGATAGAAATAAGCAGAAAAATGACAGTGCTTATATTGTAACGCTGCATGTCTTTAAGAGGAAACGTTAAGGTTCAGTAAGGCTACAAAAGAATGTATATTTTAATTTAGCCTCCTTTATTTCAGAGTCCTTCTTTATCAATCTGTAGTCAGGCAGTGAATTAGATTCTTATTTCTTTTTGATATAAATTCTCTGTACATGCTAATGAGTCTGCTACTGGAGAACTCAGAGATCTGACTACAAGTGGAAGTTGCCTATTTGAACTGACGCTTTAAAGCAGCAGATTTTTTCAAGATGGGCTGCTATCAAAATTCCTTTTTCAGAGCTTAAAGTTTGGGTAGCTCTTTACTTATTAAAAGTTACCTATACGAACTCAACCTTTAAAGCAGATTTTTTCAAGATGGGCTGCTATCAAAATTCCTTTTTCAGAGCTTAAAGTTTGGGTAGCTCTTTACTTATTAAAAGTTACCTATACGAACTCAACCTTTAAAGCAGATTTTTTCAAGATGGGCTGCTATCAAAATTCCTTTTTCAGAGCTTAAAGTTTGGGTAGCTCTTTACTTATTAAAAGTTACCTATACGAACTCAACCTTTAAAGCAGATTTTTTCAAGATGGGCTGCTATCAAAATTCCTTTTTCAGAGCTTAAAATTGGGTAGCTCTTTACTTATTAAAAGTTACCTATACGAACTCAACCTTTAAAGCAAATTTTTTCAAGATGGGCTGCTATCAAAATTCCTTTTTCAGAGCTTAAAGTTTGGGTAGCTCTTTACTTATTAAAAGCTACCTATACGAACTCAACCTTTAAAGCAGATTTTTTCAAGATGGGCTGCTATCAAAATTCCTTTTTCAGAGCTTAAAGTTTGGGTAGCTCTTTACTTATTAAAAGTTACCTATACGAACTCAACCTTTAAAGCAGATTTTTTCAAGATGGGCTGCTATCAAAATTCCTCTTTCAGAGCTTAAAGTTTGGGTAGCTCTTTACTTATTAAAAGTTACCTATACGAACTCAACCTTTAAAGCAGATTTTTTCAAGATGGGCTGCTATCAAAATTCCTTTTTCAGAGCTTAAAGTTTGGGTAGCTCTTTACTTATTAAAAGTTACCTATACGAACTCAACCTTTAAAGCAGATTTTTTCAAGATGGGCTGCTATCAAAATTCCTTTTTCAGAGCTTAAAGTTTGGGTAGCTCTTTACTTATTAAAAGTTACCTATACGAACTCAACCTTTAAAGCAGATTTTTTCAAGATGGGCTGCTATCAAAATTCCTTTTTCAGAGCTTAAAGTTTGGGTAGCTCTTTACTTATTAAAAGTTACCTATACGAACTCAACCTTTAAAGCAGATTTTTTCAAGATGGGCTGCTATCAAAATTCCTTTTTCAGAGCTTAAAGTTTGGGTAGCTCTTTACTTATTAAAAGCTACCTATAAGAACTCAACCTTTAAAGCAGATTTTTTCAAGATGGGCTGCTATCAAAATTCCTTTTTCAGAGCTTAAAGTTTGGGTAGCTCTTTACTTATTAAAAGTTACCTATACGAACTCAACCTTTAAAGCAGATTTTTTCAAGATGGGCTGCTATCAAAATTCCTTTTTCAGAGCTTAAAGTTTGGGTAGCTCTTTACTTATTAAAAGTTACCTATACGAACTCAACCTTTAAAGCAGATTTTTTCAAGATGGGCTGCTATCAAAATTCCTTTTTCAGAGCTTAAAGTTTGGGTAGCTCTTTACTTATTAAAAGTTACCTATACGAACTCAACCTTTAAAGCAGATTTTTTCAAGATGGGCTGCTATCAAAATTCCTTTTTCAGAGCTTAAAGTTTGGGTAGCTCTTTACTTATTAAAAGTTACCTATACGAGCTCAACCTTTAAAGCAGATTTTTTCAAGATGGGCTGCTATCAAAATTCCTTTTTCAGAGCTTAAAGTTTGGGTAGCTCTTTACTTATTAAAAGTTACCTATACGAACTCAACCTTTAAAGCAGATTTTTTCAAGATGGGCTGCTATCAAAATTCCTTTTCAGAGCTTAAAGTTTGGGTAGCTCTTTACTTATTAAAAGTTACCTATACGAACTCAACCTTTAAAGCAGATTTTTTCAAGATGGGCTGCTATCAAAATTCCTTTTTCAGAGCTTAAAGTTTGGGTAGCTCTTTACTTATTAAAAGTTACCTATACGAGCTCAACCTTTAAAGCAGATTTTTTCAAGATGGGCTGCTATCAAAATTCCTTTTTCAGAGCTTAAAGTTTGGGTAGCTCTTTACTTATTAAAAGTTACCTATACGAACTCAACCTTTAAAGCAGATTTTTTCAAGATGGGCTGCTATCAAAATTCCTTTTTCAGAGCTTAAAGTTTGGGTAGCTCTTTACTTATCAAAAGTTACCTATACGAACTCAACCTTTAAAGCAGATTTTTTCAAGATGGGCTGCTATCAAAATTCCTTTTTCAGAGCTTAAAGTTTGGGTAGCTCTTTACTTATTAAAAGTTACCTATACGAGCTCAACCTTTAAAGCAGATTTTTTCAAGATGGGCTGCTATCAAAATTCCTTTTTCAGAGCTTAAAGTTTGGGTAGCTCTTTACTTATTAAAAGTTACCTATACGAACTCAACCTTTAAAGCAGATTTTTTCAAGATGGGCTGCTATCAAAATTCCTTTTTCAGAGCTTAAAGTTTGGGTAGCTCTTTACTTATTAAAAGTTACCTATACGAACTCAACCTTTAAAGCAGATTTTTTCAAGATGGGCTGCTATCAAAATTCCTTTTTCAGAGCTTAAAGTTTGGGTAGCTCTTTACTTATTAAAAGTTACCTATACGAGCTCAACCTTTAAAGCAGATTTTTTCAAGATGGGCTGCTATCAAAATTCCTTTTTCAGAGCTTAAAGTTTGGGTAGCTCTTTACTTATTAAAAGTTACCTATACGAGCTCAACCTTTAAAGCAGATTTTTTCAAGAGCCTCACAAAATTTTGCACTACATATCAAAATGAATCCACAATATTCGGCTGAACGATCTAATTATAACGCTGTTTTCTTAGATAAATTCTTGAAACTGTTGCCCTGAAAAATTCACTTTCATTCTATCTCAAAATTTTGCTTTTTTAAAATCGTTCTTCACTTTTGTGACTCCATGGGAAAGCATTTTCTAGTCCCCCTTCTCCTTACTCAGGTAAAATATATTCTGTTCAGCAAAAAATCATCTTCTTTTGTAAGATAAAAATAATAATCAAAGCAGATGGCGGAAATTGCTAAAGGATCAAGTTAAAAGAACGACTGCAAGTAAGTAATATCTCTGCATCATTTTTGTATAGTCGCATGACAGATAATTCAAGTAGCCCACCCTTTTTCAAACTATTAAATTAAAAAAAAAACTAGTTTTTTTTACTGAAAGTAAGAAGCGACATTAAAACTTAAAACAAACAGAAATTATTCTATATATGAAAGGGGCCGTCCCTTTCTCAAAGCCCTGCTCTTTACGCTAAAGTTTTTTAATGTAATTTAAAAAGTAGAGTTTTGACCAAGAGTCAAACTTTAGCATAAAGAGCGGGGCGTTGAGGAGGAGATAGCCCATTTTATATAGGCAATTATTTCTGTTTGTTTTTAGTTTAATTTCGCTTCTTACTTTCAGTTATAAAAACTTGTTTTTTTAATTTAATTTCTGAACGTTTTTCAACTAATGCAGGTTCGAATTGGTCGTTTGGAATGTCGGTATTTCTTCTTAGAAGAAATTGAGTAAAACATGCCATTTTGCCTAAGAATATGAGGTTTTGGACCTTTTTTTTAGAATTATCACCCCTCTCCTCTTCTTCATAGGAATCTCCTCAGCCCCTCCTGATATTTCAGGAGGGGCTGCGGTCAAACAAGAAGGTGTTAGATTTCCCCACCCAGAAAAGGGCCTTATAATGCAATTTCTCAAGTTTTTAATGCCCATCTCTTTTGGAAAATCCCATTGACCCTTCCTCCCTTTTCTGTAAGGGTTAGATGTCTGTACAGCTCACATATTGGCTTTTAGTCCATTTATTGTGCACAAAGCTGAAGGAGGGAGGAGGGGGGGGGGTATTTTGAAATCAACAAAAATTGTATTTTTCTGCTTAAAATGGCGTCGATGGTGGGGTCCTTTTGATCAGTATTCAGGTTTACTGGGATCAGTTTTATGTACAGGCTGTGCCGTACCTAGGATTTTTGTTCGGGGGGGGGGGGGAGGGGGGCTACCCAAAAATCTGCACAAAACACAAAAACTGTTTATATATATTTCTCTGTTAGTTTTCTACAAGTCAGAAAATAATTTTCGGGTGGGGGAGGGGATTTAAACCGGTTAATAACTTGTCTGTGATATTTATAAATTATAAAGCTATTATATTGTTTTATTGTAGCTTCTACTAAATCAACATATATTGTGTTTATTTATTTATCATTAAATTTACCACGGTAGCCTTTATATTAGAACATAATTCTGTTATAGCCTTTTATTATTGCCTTTATTTAATTATTATATTTTATATTTGTTTATTTATTAGTATAATTATTATTATAGCCTTTATATTATAGCATATTTTTATTTTAGCCTTTATATTGTTGCCTATATCTATTGTTTATAATTTAATTGTAACCTCTATTTAAGGACTACGTACTTTATATTTTTATAATTATCTAATTTTATAAATATTTTCATAATTATTTTATTTATCAATGTAATAATGGATTCTTTTTTTTCTGTTTTTTAGTCTCCTCCTGGGAAATCATCAGATATTCGTCCTCTTTCTGCAAAGCAAAGACTCCGTACCCCATTACCTCTTGGAGAAACTTTTAGTGTCGAAGATAAAAAGGATATTCTTCCAGCAAGTCATTTCCCGAATCAGATTTCGAAATCAGAAGCTGTCGAAGGATCCATGGATTCGAATTTACCGGATGTTGGGTAGCTTTCCTTTTGCTATCCTTTTGTGTTTCTTTTTTTTATACCTTTCTTTTTTGTATTTCCCTTTTCTTGAAATTAATTAAAAAAACTTTTTCCGCAAAATAAGTTTTTCAAAGAAAAGTAAAGAACTCCATTAAACAAAAAATGAGCAAAAATAAAATCAAATAATCTACGAAGCGTGAAACTACCGCAAATCAGCAATGTTAAATAAATTAAACCCAAAACGAACAGAAATTACAATAAATAGCCGAGTCAAACTCAAAACGAGCAGAAATTAACATAAGTTGGGCTCAAAACACTTATGCCTTCCCAAGGCCAGAACGTAATTTGCACTTTACTGAAAAAATATAAATGTTCTTACTTTTAACAAACGAAAATCAGAGAGGAGAGAAAGTAACAAAATGAAAAATAAAATCAAAAAGGGTGAAAAAACGAGGATTTTGTCAGCCAGCGAACCATGAAGATGACAAAATATAAGCAAATATTTCGACAAGGACCTCCGCCAAGTCGTCCTCAGTGCTAAACAAAAAAAGAAAAAAAAAAAAAAAACGAAAATCTAACCTTTCGAAGCTTACTGTACAAAGACAGAACAGACACTGAACAAAAAACCAGGCAGGAATCAATGAAAATGAATTTACCAAGATGATTGTGCAAAGATCTTTCGTCTTGCAATAACTTTAGCTGGTCTACAATTTCGGTTTTCATTAGATATGCAAATAGGTTCTTTTAAGTTTTTTCGGGTGAAAATATTGATTGAGTCCTTCAAGATTAAACTGTCGTAAATTGGGCTTAATGAAATATCTCCAGTATCTCTATTTATTGCTAAATTTTGGTTCATATATTTTTTTATCTCAATTACCTCCTTAAAAGTTTGTGGTACGCCATTAACAGTTGATATTAAGGTTGCCTCGTCAAACAGAACTAGATGGGTCGGGTTTACGAAAATATGCGAAGCCAATGCCGAATCAAAGTTGTCATTGTTATTTTTTAATCTCAGGGACTTATCTATTGAAATTTTGTGCTCATGCAAACGCTCACCTAGTTGTTGATGGGTCCTACCAATGTAAAACTTTCCACAAGAACACGGGATTCTGTAGACACCACTACCCAGTACAGGGTCTGTTTTATCCTTTCCTGAGTTAAAAAAATGTTCAACCTTTTGTTCGGTTTTGAAAGAAACAGAGAGATTATGTTTATTTAAAATTTTTCCAAGTCTATCGCCAAGTTTCGGGATGTATGGTAAAACGATGAAAGTTTTTTTCTCAATTGCCGGTGTAACTGAATCAAGGGGGACAAGCTCCCTATTTTGTTCTTTTATCTTTTTTAATCGTCTATCTATTATATTTTCAATGAGTTTGATTGGGTAACCATTGCAAAAAAGAATATCCTTGACATAATTTAGTTCAGAATTTATATGATTACGGGAACAAATTTTTAAAACTCTGTCGACTAAAGAGATTACTACCCCTCTTTTCACAGAATCGATATCTACATTTCTCTTCCCATCACCCTCCTTCTGTGAAAAGAGGGGTAGTAATCTCTTTAGTCGACAGAGTTTTAAAAATTTGTTCCCGTAATCATATAAATTCTGAACTAAATTATGTCAAGGATATTCTTTTTTGCAATGGTTACCCAATCAAACTCATTGAAAATATAATAGATAGACGATTAAAAAAGATAAAAGAACAAAATAGGGAGCTTGTCCCCTTGATTCAGTTACACCGGCAATTGAGAAAAAAACTTTCATCGTTTTACCATACATCCCGAAACTTGGCGATAGACTTGGAAAAATTTTAAATAAACATAATCTCTCTGTTTCTTTCAAAACCGAACAAAAGGTTGAACATTTTTTTAACTCAGGAAAGGATAAAACAGACCCTGTACTGGGTAGTGGTGTCTACAGAATCCCGTGTTCTTGTGGAAAGTTTTACATTGGTAGGACCCATCAACAACTAGGTGAGCGTTTGCATGAGCACAAAATTTCAATAGATAAGTCCCTGAGATTAAAAAATAACAATGACAACTTTGATTCGGCATTGGCTTCGCATATTTTCGTAAACCCGACCCATCTAGTTCTGTTTGACGAGGCAACCTTAATATCAACTGTTAATGGCGTACCACAAACTTTTAAGGAGGTAATTGAGATAAAAAAATATATGAACCAAAATTTAGCAATAAATAGAGATACTGGAGATATTTCATTAAGCCCAATTTACGACAGTTTAATCTTGAAGGACTCAATCAATATTTTCACCCGAAAAAACTTAAAAGAACCTATTTGCATATCTAATGAAAACCGAAATTGTAGACCAGCTAAAGTTATTGCAAGACGAAAGATCTTTGCACAATCATCTTGGTAAATTCATTTTCATTGATTCCTGCCTGGTTTTCTATTCAGTGTCTGTTCTGTCTTTGTACAGTAAGCTTCGAAAGGTTAGATTTTCGTTTTTTTTTTTTTTTTCTTTTTTTGTTTAGCACTGAGGACGACTTGGCGGAGGTCCTTGTCGAAATATTTGCTTATATTTTGTCATCTTCATGGTTCGCTGGCTGACAAAATCCTCGTTTTTTCACCCTTTTTGATTTTATTTTTCATTTTGTTACTTTCTCTCCTCTCTGATTTTCGTTTGTCATGTATAGCCAGTGTGGTCTAAGAATGTATTTGCGTTCTTACTTTTATAACTTTAATAAATCAAATAATATTAACATTTTGATTACTATATATCAGTGTATGTATATTAAACTGACAATGCACATTCATTTGTATTTTTTTAAATAAAGTGCAAACTATGTTCTGGAGTTGGGAAGGCATCACGAAAAACGCGTAAAAATTTGTTTATATTCCTTTTTGTTGCGTTTGTATGAGTCAGACAACATCTCGGGGTGGATTCAAACCCCCTACCCCCCCCCCCCTAGATACGGCCTTGGACCATAATTATTCTTTTTCGGGATCAGCGAAATTCTAGGCTGGAGAATCTACCCTATCAAAGCAGAGACTTCTTCCTAGCTTGAAATTCCTAGCTTGTTAATTTCTTGCTTCCTAGCTTGTTAATTTCTTCTCCTTTTGAGTTTGCCTCGGTTATTTATTGTAATTTCTGTTCATTTTAGGTTTTATTTATTTATCATTGCTGATTTGTGGTAGTTTCACGCTTAGTAGATTATTTGATTTTATTTTTGCTAATTTTTTGTTTAATGGAGTTCTTTTCTTTTCTTTGAAAAACTTATTTTGTGTGAAAAGTTTTTTTATAATTAATTTCTGCTCGTTTTATACTGACAAAGTCTTTTCAGGGAAGAAGAAAATAATACTTTAAATCTTTTCGTTTTTTTTCAGACTTCATAGTTTGGTCTGCTATTTGTATGCTGGAGAAAAATTTTCAGCAATTTTTAACAACAAACACCCTTTTAAAAATCTGGACACAAATAGTAGTGTTAATTTCGGTTCATACCTCCTCTAGTTGAATTGAAGTGGAAAACTTGATACCATTCGCAACAAAATCTGCTTACTTTCTTTGATAGGTTGGATACATTTACGCTATTTTGACTTGGTTAAATTTTAAGAGCAGAAGTAGCCCCGAAAGTTTGAACATAATACCCTCAGTCGTTCTTGGGATACTGCAGAGATGCCTTTTTGGGAATTAGCATTAATGCAGTGCATTTTGATTTAATATTAAGGCGACATTAAGTTTTTAAACATAAAGGCAAATGGGAGGTTGGGCGTGGGAGGACGATTAGTTGCCCTCCGATCACTTTTGACTATTAAAAAGGGCATTAGCCCTTTCTATTTTCAATCAAATGAACCCTTTTCGAAGTTCCTACGACAATTCTTTCAATACGAAGTGACCTGGTCTAAACATCAATAATAAAAAAAAATCATACATTTTACCCACATCGATCTTTACTATTAAAATTTCAAGCCTTCCAATCGCTTTCGACTATTAAAAAGGGCACTAGACCTTTCGATTTCCAATCGCATAAGCCCTTTTTGGGCTTCTACGACAACGCTTTCTATAAACACCTTACCCAGGGCATAAATTACAACCCTTGCCCTAAGGGCTGTGAGGGTGGTTTTCATCCTCTAAGACATAATTTCCAGAACTTTTTACTACGTTAAACAAAATGGCCACCTCAAAATTTTGATTGGATTTGTTTGGGCAAATGGTTAGTCGCTCTCCCATCACTTTCAACTATTAAAAAAGGCACTAGCCCTTTCAGTTTCCAATCAAATGAGCGCTTTTGAAGTTTCTACGACAACACTTTCAATAAAAACCTTATGTGCCCCCATGGTGTAACTTACAACCCTTGCCCTGAGGGCTGAGGGGGTGTGGCTGTCACCCTCAAAGACCTAATTTCCAGAACTTTCTACTACGTTGAACACAATGGCTATCTGAAAATTTTCATTGGATGTTTTTAGAGGAATGGTGCGCGTGAGAGGGTGGTTAGTTACCCTCCAATCACTTTTGACTATTAAAAAGGGCACCAGCCCTCTCAATTCCCAATTGAATGAGCCCCTTTTGAAGTTTTTTCGACAACTCTAACTATAAAAACCTTATATGCCCCCAGGGCATAACTTACAACCTTTGCCCTGGGGGCTCTGGGGGGTTTGTCATCCTTAAATACATAATTTCCAGAACTTTCGACGACTTTGAACAAAATGGCTATCTCTAAACTTTGATTGAATGTGTTTGGGGAAATGGTGGGCGTGGGAGGGGGGTCAATTACTCTCCACTCACTTTCGACTATTAAAAAGAGCAATTTCAATTTCCAAACAAATCAGCCCTTTTTGAAATTTCTACAACAACTTTCTATATAAACCTTATATGCCCCCAGGGCATAACTTACAACCCTTGCGCTGAGGGCTCTGAGGGGGTTATCATCCTAAAATACCTAATTTCCAGAACTTTCGACTACGTTGAACAAAATGGATATCTCAAAATTTTGATTGGATTTGTTTGGGGAAAGGGTGGGCGTGAGAGGGGGGCTAGTTGCCCTTCATTCACTTTCGACTACTAAAAGGGCACTAGCCCCTTCAATTTCCAATTAAATAAGCCCTTTTTGATGTTTGTATAGCATCGCTTTCTATAAAAACCATACATGCCTCCAGGGCATAACTTACAACCCTTGCCCTGAGGGATGTGGGGAGAGGGGTTGTCGTTCTTAAAGACCTAATTTCCAAAACTTTCAACTCTGTTGAATAAAATGGCTATCTAAAAATTTTGATTGGATGTGTTTGGGGAAAAGGTGGGCGTGAGAGGGGGGATACTTGCTCTCAAATCACGTTCGACTATTAAAAAGGGCACTAGCCCTTTGAATTTCCAATCGAAAGATCTCTTTTTCAAGTTTCTACGACAAATATTTCAATAAAAACTTATATGCCCCCAGGGTATAACTTATAACCCTTGCCCTGAAGACTATGGGGGGAGTGTCCTGCTCAAAAGTATAATTTCCGGAACTTTAAACTGCGTAAAACAAAATGGCTATCTAAAAATTTTGATTGGATGTGTTTGGGGAAATAGTGGGCGTGAGAGGGGGGTTAGTTGCCCTCAAATCACTTTTGACTATTAAAAAGGGCACTAGCCCTTTGAATTTCCAATTGAACGAGCCCTTTTTTAAGTTTCTACAACAAAGATTTCAATAAAAACCTTATATGCCCACACGGCATAACTTATAACCTTGCCCTGAAGACTGGGGGGGGGGAGTGTCCTGCTCAAAGGTATAATTTCCTGAACTTTAAACTGCGTGGAACATAATGGCTATCTCAAGATTTTGATCGGATATGTTTGGGGAAATGGTGGGAGTCGAAGGGGTGTTAGTTGTCTTTCAATCACTTTCGACTGTTAAAAAGGGCACAAGCCATTTCAATTTCCAATCGAATGAGCCCTTTTTGAAGTTTCTACGACAACGCGTTCTATAAAAAACCTTATATGCACCAGGGCATAACTTATAACCCTTGTCCTGAGGGCTCTTGGGGGGTTGTCATCCTCAAAGACCTAATTTCAAGAACTTATAACTACGTTGAATAAAATGGCTATCTCAAATTTTGATTGGATGTGTTTGAGGAAAAGGTGGGCGTGAGAGGGAGGTTAGTTGCCCTCAAATCACTTTTGACTACTAAAATGGGCACTAGCCCTTTGAATTTCCAATCGAATGAGCTTTTTTTGAAGTCTCTACGACAACACCTTCTATAAAAACCTTATATGCCCCCAGGGCATAACTTACAACCCTTGCCCTGAAGGCTGTGGGGGAGTGTCCTCCTCAAAAATATAATATCTATCTGGAAAGCAACTACGCTGAAGAAAATGGCTATCTCAAAATTTTGATTGGATGTGTTTGGGGAAATGGTGGGCGTGGAAGGTGTGTTAGTTGCCTTCCAATCACTTTCGACTATTGAAAAGGGCACAAGCCACTCCAATTTCCAATTGAATGAGCCCTTTTCGAAGTTTCTACGACAACTTCTTCGATACGAAGTGCCCTGCTCTAAAGGGAACAAAAATAAATAATACATTGTGCCAACATCGTTCATATATGCCCTCAGGATATAACTTAAAACCTTGCCCTGAGGGTTGTGGGGGAGTGTCCTCCTCAAAAACATATTTTCTATCTGGAAATCAACTACGCTGAACAAAATGGCTATCTCAAAATTTTGATTGGATATGTTTGGGGGAAGGATGGGCGTGGGGGGGGGGGGCTAGTTGCCCTCCAATCACTTTCGACTATTAAAAAGGGCACTAGCCATTCCAATTTCCAATCGAATGAGCCGCTTTCGAAGTTTCTACGACAACTCCTTTGATAGGAAGTGCCTGGGTATGGAGAAAAAAAAAAGTAATACATTGTGCCAACATCGTTCTTTACTTAGGCAGCGCTATTGCGCTGCCTCTGACGGTCGGAGGATCCATGTATTCTAATCTACCGGATGCTGGGTAGCTTTCCTGTTTGTTATCCTTTTTGTATTTCTTTCCTTTTGTATACCTTTCCTTTTTGTATTTCCCTTTTCTTGAAGCTGTCGAAGGATCCAAGGATTCGAATCTACTGGATGCTGGGTAGCTTTCCTTTTTGTTATCCTTTTTGTATTTCTTTCCTTTTGTATATCTTTCCTTTTTGTATTTCCCCTTTCTTGAAACTGTCGAAGGATCCATCGATTCGAATCTACCGGATGCTGGGTGGCTTTCCTGTTTGTTATCCTTTTTGTATTTCTTTCCTTTTGTATATCTTTCCTTTTTGTATTTCCCCTTTCTTGAAACTGTCGAAGGATCCATGGATTCGAATCTACCGGATGCTGGGTAGCTTTTCTGTTTGTTATCCTTTTTGTATTTCTTTCCTTTTTGTATTTCCCTTTTCTTGAAACTGTCGAAGGATTCATGGGTTCGAATCTACCGGATGCTGGGTAGCTTTCCTGTTTGTTATCCTTTTTGTATTTCTTTCCTTTTGTATATATTTCCTTTTTGTATTTCGCTTTTCTTTAAAGTAGTAGGCATCTTGATATCCACCTAATAAATATTTAATGGAACCATTCACCTATAGTTGTGTCACTATCATATGAAGAACAAAAAGAGATAGTTTGAATATAATGAATATCTCTTCACTATATCTTTTTCCTATTTTTTAAAACCAGTTTTATTAATTTATAATTTAAATTTATTGAAATTATTTGATTTGTCTTCATAAACTTGTAATTTTTAAAAGTACTAAGGACATCAGGTTGTATCAAGGGTGTGGAATCCAAGTTTGAACACCCACTCCCCTGTAAATCGTAATAAAAAAGCATATTAAAAATTTTTTGATGCAGGTTAAAAAGTTCTTTTATTCCCACTGAAAATACCCTATCCAAACAAAAATTCTGGATACGGCTTTGTAAGGGTATACATATAGAAATTTCTTGCCCCCTTGACCCATTCTAGATCGATTCATTCTTGAAAACCGTTGTCTTCTAAGATTTTACAATTTTTGTTCAAAACTATAAAGTTTTTGTACGGCAATATTACATTTTCGGCGATATTACCACCTTGAACTGTGAAAATAGATAATTGAAACTAATTAATTCCATATAGAAACGGCGTAAACCTACGGCTTCTTAAGCTGGCGCCCGAAGGGGGCCGGCTTATTCGGCAAACGAATCAAACTTAAATAATAAATTTCTCTATAAGTCATAATTAACCATTATTTTTTTTCAAGAATTATTCGAAGTCAAAATCCGGTCCGAAAAAGGTAGACCTACAGTAGTTGGGGAAAATTCCGGGATAGTTGAATTTAAAACGGTAGATCTAGTGAGGAAAGAAATCGTTTCTTTTCCCCTCCCCTGAATTTAGATGTATCTGAAAAGATAAGTTTGCTGAAGTCTGAGGTAAAACATAGTCACCAAACGCTAGATAGCATCTCTAGTTTTTCGGTAAGCCATAGCCATAGCTACGTAAAGCTGTAAGACATAACCACATCCTAAATGCTTAAAATATCAAGGACAGTGAAAATGAGATATAATGGTTTCTGGCAGATAATTTTCTGGCAGTAGACACCCGCTACTGCCAGAAATTGAGTAACTCTATGTGGACAACTTTTTTATTAACAATAGAATTTATGATTTTTCCCAATTTATTAAGACTTATAGGGTTAAAGATTTAAGACTTGTAGAGTTGGGATTATTTCCGTCAGCGTTGCCACTTTGAGCCGTGAAAATAGACAAATGAAACTAATCAGTTATAAATGACAACGCCTTTTGTCTGTAAAAGTCCAGACATTAGCAGTCGGTTTATTGTAAATGTCAGCTTAACCATCAAAGGAAACCTATGGCTCATTAAGCTGTTCAGTGCCATATATGTTTAGCTTATTTTTGCTAATTTTCACCCATGCTTTTTTTTTTTTTTTTTTTAATTTGGCATTCGCTACTGCCAAAAATTGCATAATTGCATATGGACGACTTTTTCATTAGCAATTGAATTTATGAGTTTTCCTGATTTATTAAGACTTATAGGGTTAAAGGATTAAGGCTTGTAGAGTTGGGATTGTTTCCGTCAGTTTTGCCACATTGAGCTGTGAAAATAAATAAATGAAACCAATCATTTTTAAGTGGCAACGCTTTTTTCTGTAAAAATCCAGACATTAGCAGTCTGTTTATTTTAAATGTCAGCTTAACCATCAAAGGAAACCTATGGCTCATTAAGCTGTTCAGTGCCATATGTGTTTAGCTCATTTTTGCTAATTTTCCCCATGTTTATTTATATATTTGTTTTTTTATTTGGTACCCGCTACTGCCAAAAGTTCCATAACTGCATATGGAAGACTTCTTCACTAACAATTGATGTTTATGGTTTTTCCTAATTTATTAAAACTTATGGTTTAAAAACTTAACATTTGTAGAGTTGAGAATATTTCCGTCAGTGTTGCCACTTTGAACCTTGAAAATAAATAAATGAAACTAATCAGTTTCGCCTTTTGTCTGTAGAAATCTAAACATTAGCAATCTGTTGATTCTATATTTTCAACTAAACCATCAAAAGAAACTTATGGCTTGTTAAGCTACTCAGTATCGTATATTAATGCTTATTAGCTTATTTTTGCTATGTTTCACCCATGTTTATTTTGTTTAACTGTATATAGACTACTTTTTCATTAAAAATGGAATTTATAATTTTTTTTCTAAATTTATACATTTAGAATTAGAAATTTTAGAAATGTTTAATAATTTAGAAATTTTTAAAAATTTCTAAATTTAGAAATTTTTTAATTTAGATAAGAGTTTTTTTCCTGATTTCTTAAGATATATAGTGTTTTGTAAATTTCCACCTAAACAATTGAAACAATCATATCATGGTTATTGGAACAATCATGGTTATGGCTTACAGCTAAAAATGGCTATGTAAGTTTCCACTTAATCAACTCAATCTGTCGAATTTCCTTTTCACTGTTTTTGGTACTTCAACGATTTTTGCGTTTATTTTTTTTGAACAAATTTTCGAATTGAACAAATTCTGAGAACTTAGATTTAGGCTATATCATAGGCAGCGCGCTAGCGCTGCCTAAGTAAAGAACGATGTGGGCACAATGTGTTTTTTTTTCCATACCCGGGCACTTCGTATCGAAGGAGTTATCCTAGAAACTTCAAAAAGGGCTCATTCGATTGGAAATTGGAATGGCTACTGCCCTTTTTAATAGTCGAAAGTGATTGGAGGGCAACTAGCCCCCACGCCCATCATTTCCCCAAACACATCCAATCAAAATTTTGAGATAGTCATTTTGTTCAGCGTAGTTGATTTCCAGATAGAAAATACGTTTTTGAGGAGGACACTCCCCCACAACCCTCAGGGCAAGGGTTTTTAGTTATGCCCTGGGGCATATAAGGTTTTTAATGAAGGTGCTGTCGTAAAAACTTCAAATAGGCTCATTCGATTGGAAATTCAAAGGGCTAGTGCCCTTTTTAATATTCGAAAGTGATTGGAGGGCAACTAGCCTAACCCCCCACGCTCATCATTTCCCCAAACACATCCAATCAAAATTTCGAGATATCCATTTTCTTCAGCGTAGTTGATTTCCAGATAGAAAATACGTTTTTGAGGAGGACACTCCCCCACAACCCTCAGGGCAAGGGTTTTAAGTTATACCCTGGGGGTATATAAGGTTTTTAAAGAAGGCGTTGTCGAACTAAACCATCAGGCATTTTCAAACTTTAAAACAGGCTCATTTGATTGGAAATTCGAAGGGCTAGTACCCTTTTTAATAGTCGAAAAAGATTGGAGGGCAACTAGCCCCCTCCCCCACGCCCATCATTCTCCCAAACACATCCAATCAAAATAATATTTGAAAGTGATTGGAGGGCAACTAGTCCCCCCCCCCACACGCTCATCATTTCCCCAAACACATCCAATCAAAATTTTGAGATATCCATTTTGTTCAGCGTAGTTGATTTCCCGATAGAAAATATGTTTTTGAGGAGGACACTCTGCCACAGCCCTCAGGGCAAGGGTTTTTAAGTTATGCCCTGGGGGCATATAAGGTTTTTAAAGAAGGCGTTGTTGTAGAAAATTCAGAAAAAGCTCATTAGATACGAAATTCAAAGGGCTAGTGCTCTTGTTAATAGTCGAAAGTGATTGGAGGGCAACTAGAACCCCCCCCCCCACGCCCATCACTTCCCTAAACACATCCAATACAAATTTTGAGATATTCATTTTATTCAGCGTAGTTGATTTCCAGATACAAAATATATTTTTGAGGAGGACACTCCCCCACAACCCTCAGGGCAAGGATTATAATTTATGCCCTGGGGGCATATAAGGTTTTTATTGAAATGTTTGTCTTAGAAACTTGAAAAAGGGCTCGTTCGATTTGAAACTCAAAGGGCTAGTACCCTTCTTACTAGTAGAAAGTGATTTGAGGACAACTAACCCCCCTCTCACGCCCACCTTTTCCCCAAACACATCCAATCAAAATTTTAGATAGCCATTTTGTTCAACGTAGTTGAAAGTTTTGGAAATTAGGTCTTTAAGGATAGCAATCCCTCCCCCACAGCCCTCAGGGCAAGGGCTGTAACTTATGCCCTGGAGGGCTGTAAGTTATGCCCTGGGGGCATATAAAGTTTTTATTGAAAGCGCTGTCCTAGATACATCAAAAGGGCTCATTCAATTGGAAATTGAAAGTGCTAGTGCCTTTTTTAATAGTTGAAAGTGATTGGATAGCGACTAATGCCCCTCTCACGCCCACCATTTTCCTAAACACATCGAGTTAAAATTTTGAGATATCCATTTAGTTCAACGTAGTTGAAAGCTCTGGAAATTAGGTCTTATAGGAGGATAACCCCCTCAGAGCCCTCAGTGCAAGGGTTGTAAGTTATGCCCTGGGGCATATAAAGTTTTTATTGAAAGCGTTGTCGTAGTAACTTCAAAAGGGCTCATTCAATTGGAAATTGAAAGGGCTAGTGCCTTTTTTAACAGTTGAAAGTGATTGGAAAGCGCCCACCACGCCCACCATTTTCCAAAACACATCCAATCAAAATTTTGAGATATCCATTTTGTTTAACGTAGTTGAACGTTCTGGAAATTAGGTTTTTTAGGACGATAACCCCCTAAGAGCCCTCAGTGCAGGGGTTTTAAGTTATGCGCTGGGGGTATATAAGAATAATGTTGGCACAATGTATTAATTATTAATTTTTTCCTTTAGAGCAGGGCACTTCGTATCGAAGAAGTTGTCGTAGAAACTTCGAAAAGCGCTCATTCAATTGGAAATTGGAGTGGCTTGTGCCCTTTTTAATAGTCGAAAGTGATTGGAAGGCGACTAACACCCCTTCCACGCCCACCATTCCCGAAACACATCCAATCAAAATTTTGAGATAGCCATTTTGTTCAGCGTACTTGATTTCCAGATAGAAATTATGTGTTTGAGGACAGTCCTCCACAGCCCTTAGGGCAAAGGTTTTAAGTTATGCTCTGAGGTTTTTTATAGAAGGCGTTGTCCTAGAAAATTTAAAAAAGGCTCATTCGATTGAAAATTCAAAGGGCTAGTGCCCTTTTTAATAGTCGAAAGTGATTAGAGGGCAACTAACCCGCGTCTCACGCCCACCTTTTCCCCAAACACATCTAATCAAAACTTTGAGATAGCCATTTTATTCAACGTAGTTTTAAGTTCTGGAAATTAGGTCTTTGAGGATGACAACCCCCTCCCCCCCACAGCCCTCAGGGCAAGGGTTTGTAAATTAGGCCCAGGGGGCATATAAGGTTTTTATATAACGCGTTGTCGTAGAAACTTCAAAAAGGGCTCATTCGATGGGAAATTGAAATGGCTAGTTCCCTTTTTTGTAGTTGAAGTGATTGGAAAGCAACTAACACCCCTTCCACGCCCACCATTTCCCCAAACACATCCAATAAAGATTTTGAGATAGCCATTTTGTTCCACGCAGTTCAAAGTTCAGGAAATTATACCTTTGAGCAGGACACTCCCCCCACAGTCTTCAGGGCAAGGGTTATAAGTTATGCCCTGGGGAATATAAGGTTTTTATTGAAATCTTTGTCTTAGAAACTTGAAAAAGGGCTGATTCGATTGATAATTCAAAGGGCTAGTGCCCTTTTTAATAGTCGAAGGTGATTTGAAGGCAACTAACCCCCCTCTCAGGCCCATCTTTAAACACATCTAATCAATATTTTAGACAGCCATTTTATTCAACATAGTTGAAAGTTTTGGAAATTTGATCTTTAAGGATGACAACCCCTCCCCCCCCCCCCACAGCCCTAAGGGCAAGGGTTGTAAGTTATGCCCTATGGGTATATAAGGTTTTTATTGAAAGCGTAAAAACTTCAAAAGGGCTCATTCAATTGAAAATTGAAAGGGCCAGTGCCTTTTTTAATAGTTGAAAGTGTTTGGAGAGTGACTAACGCCCCTCTCACGCCCACCATTTTCCCAAACACATCCAATCAAATTTTGAGATATCCATTTTGTTAAACGTAGTTGATATTCTTGAAATTAGGTCTGTTAGGATGATAAACCCCCTCAGAGCCCTCAGTGCAAGGTTTGTAAGTTATGCCCTGGGGGCAAATAAAGTTTATATAGAAAGTTGTTATAGAAATTTCAAAAAGGGCTCATTTGATTGCTAATTGAAATTGCCCTTTTTAGTAGTCGAAAGTGAGTGGAGAGTAATTAACCCCCCTCTTACTCCCACCATTTCCGCAAAAACATACAATCAAAGTTTAGAGTTAGCCATTTTGTTCAATGTAGTTGAAAGTTCTGGAAATTATGTATTTAAGGATGACAAACCCCCCAGAACCCCAAGGGCAAAGTTTATAAGTTCTGCTCTGGGGGCATATAAGGTTTTTATAGATAGAGTTGTCGTAAAACTTCAAAAGGGGCTCATTCAATTCGAAATTGAAGGCTAGTGTCCTTTGTAATAGTCGAAAGTGATTTACGGGTAACTAACCCCCCTCTCACGCCCATTATTCCTCCAAACACATCCAATCAAAATTTTCAGATAGCCATTTTGTTCAGCGTAGTAGAAAGTTCTGGAAATTATGTCTTTGAAAATGACACCCCCCCCCCAGCCCTCAGGGCAAGTTTTGTAAGTTATGCCCTGGGGCCATATAAGATTTTTATTGAAAGTTTTGTCGTAGAAACTTCAAAAGGGCTCATTTGATTGGAAATTGAAAGGGCTAGGGCCATTTTTAATAGTTGAAATTGATTGTAGAGCGACTACAACCCCTCTCACGCTCACCATTTCCCCAAACACATCCAATCAAAATTTTGAGATAGCCGTGTTGTTTAACGTAGTTGAAAGTTCTGGAAATTCGGTCTTAGAGGTTGCCAACCACCCTAACAGACCTTAGGGTAAGGGTTGTAATTTATGCCCTGGTGGCATATAAGGTGTTTATAGAAAGCGTTGTCGTTTCCAAAAGGGCTCATTCGATTGGAAATTGAAAGGCCTAGTGCCCTTTTTAATAGTCGAAAGTGATTGGAAGGCTTGACATTTGTATAGTAAAGATCGAAGTGGGTATAATGTATTTTTTGTCGTTGTTGTTGTTTAGACCAGGGCACTTCGTATCGAAGGAGTTGTCGTGGGAACTTCGAAAAGGGCTCATTCGATTGAAAATAGAAAGGGCTGATGCCGTTTTTAATAGTTGAAAGTCATTTGAGGGCCACTAATCCGCCTTCCACTCCCACCCTTATACGCCAACCCTCCCATTTCTGCTCTTAAAATTTAACCAAATCAAAATAGCGTAAGTGTATCCAAGCTATCAAAGAAAGTAAACAGATTTTTTTGCGAACTGTATCAAGTTTTCCATTTCAGGTCAACTAGAGGAGGTATGAAACTAAGTTAAACAGTACTATTTGTGTCCAGATTTTTAAAAGGGTATATGTTGTTAAAAATTGCTGAAAATTTTTCTCCAGCATACAAATAGCAGACCAAACTATAAAGTCTTAAATAACGAAAAGATTTAAAGTATTATTTTCTTTTTCCCTGAAAAGACTATGTCAATATAAAACAAGCAGAAATTAATTAAAAAAAAAAAATTTTTCCACAAAATAGGATTTTCAAAGAAAAGTAAAGAACTCCATTAAACCAAAAATGAGCAAACATAAAATCAAATAATCTACCAAGCGTGAAACTTCCAGAAATCAGCATCGATAAATAAATGAAACCCAAAACGAACAGAAATTACAATAAATAACCGAGTCAAATTCAAAACGAGCGGAAATTAACACAAGTTGGGTGCAAACCCCCTATGCCTTCCTAAGGCCAGAACAAAATTTGCACTTTACTGAAAAATTACAAATGAAATGAATGTGTATTGTCAGTTTAATAGACATATACTGATATTTAGTAATCAAAATGTTAATATTATTTGATTTATTAAAGTTATAAAAGTAAAAACATTTATATTTTTTCAGTAAAATAAGCTATGTAACTAGGCATGAGCACAAGAGTTTCAATCAGGGGAGATCCAGGTTGAAAAAACGAGAGGGTGAAGGCCTTTCCTGCTTCTATGTTTGACTATAGGGTGGTAAAAAAATTTCGGCTATTTTTCTAAAATCGCAATTCATGTTGGAAAACGCCTTGAAATTTTTAAAATTAATTTTTCAAGAGATAGTGAACGCCAAAATATTTCGCTAAAAACAAAGTTGAAAAGGATATAGCGCCAAAATCGTGAATGAAAATTACTGAGATACATTTCACATCCAGCTAAAAAAAAATACGGAAACGTATCTAGAAAACTAAAACTTATTTTAAACAAATTGACCTGACAAACGAACAATTAAAATTAATTACTAATCTTTTATTAAAATTAAAATTTTAACAAAGTAAAGCCCTATAGGTGTATTGAAAAAATTCTAAAGGGTACATTTATTTGTGCATGAAAACTAAAAAAGTGCAATTTTATGACGAAACTTTCTAACTATACCTGAGTCAGCAGATAAATATAGAAGGAGGTGGTGGGGGGGGGGAGGAGGGGATAGAATTAAATCTCTAATTTCCCTTCGATCTCAGGAACATTTCAGGCTAAGCCTATAATGTGAGGGTTGTGGAATGATTCACCCCCTCTTAATGCAGGAATAAATTTTCTTTGTAATATAAAAGATTGCATGCATGTGCTTACCGGCATGAAAAGTGGAGAGACAGTGGAGGGGATCAATTCTCAGAAGGGGGGGGGGGTCAAATGCTGACAGGAGTTTGGTTTTGTTTTTACTCAAATTTTAATATCGAGGTTTCACAGTTTATTCCGAAATAAGTTATTTAAAATAACTTATTTTAATCAAAAGTATTAAACAAATCATTAATATCGTTTTGAATTAAATCTTGAAGCTCGTATTAAATAATTAAATTTAGCCTCATATTAAATTGAATGTTTAACAAATTAAGACCTTATAGGCCTATTAAACAAATAAGGACAATATATAGTAAAATAATACAATTATAATAATATTATAACTCAAATAATAAATGATACAAAAAATAATATGGTAGCAATAAAATAACAATAAACAAATAGTTAAACAATTTCTAAAAGGAACAATTACTTTTTTTCGATATTTTTCGCAGTGAATTTTATAATCTTGACTGAACTTTTTGAACATAAACCTATTTGACTGTTTTAAAAGCATTATTGTAAAAACTCAAAACCAATGTTTTATCGAAATTTACCGAAGTAAGTTGTTTGAAATAATTTATTTTAAACAAATCATTAAACTTAGATTTAATTAAACCTTGAAGCTTAAGTAATTAAATTCAACTGTTCATTAAACTAAATCTTTAAAAAACTAAAACCTTATAGGCCTATTAAACACATTTTGAAAGGAACAATAGCTTTTTTTCAATATTTTTCTCAGTTTACTTTATAATTTTGGTGCAAAAAAAAACAACAAAAAAACTGGAAACTGTTTTGACTGTATTAAGAGGTATGTATTAACTGTTTTAATTGTTTCAACAAAGCTATATCTATATAAAGGTTTTACTGTATTAAGTTAAGTTAACTAATAAATATAAAACTGAACAAAATACATGAATAAAACATGAAAATGCTGTCTTTTTTGAGACTGTATTAACTGTACTAAGAGTTGACTGTATTAAGATTGTGACCTTGAAAGTGATCCACAAAAGTTTTTGTTCTTTCAATTTTTTGTGTCTTTCCTTGTGTTATTTTATGTTTTATGTTTTTCAAATATTTTTATGTTTTTCCGGTATACTAAGAAGTGAGTAATGTGTAGAAAACTAAAAAAGCCGCATAGAATTGACAGACATCCTTCTTGCTGTGTACGGCAATGCAATTTGAACGTTTTTTTATATTTTATAGTATAGATCCGTTACATTTGTTTGTTAATTAGTGTGTGAAATTATAACATATTTACAGGTTAACATCTGAGGAAAAGAAAAACGAAATTTTGATCCAAAAATCACCCATTAAAGAAGCTATTGGCGTAGACTTGGATGAGGTTGAGAGGCTTATAAAAGCAGCAGAAGAGGTATGATGCTTATTTGAATTTGATGTTTTTCAAAGTAGAATTAAGAAGCGTAGGTTATTCCTCTTCGTCCTTAGTTATGTTGACTGACTGCTTACTTGAACCGTTCATAGACCAAATCAGTTCGTACTGCCGTTGAAACATTACTATTTTAGATTTTACAGTCAAAAACATTTAATTAAATCTTAATTTGATAATTTCACAATGAATCTCATAAAATTATAGTTAATATTGGAAATGATGAAAGACATTTTGATCGATGAATGTGTTGGTGTTTTTTTTAAGTAGATTTTACTGTGAACAAAAATGCACTTATTACTGCATGAAATTAACGCAATTCATTTAAAGTCTTCATAATTATTTTTCTTTCTTTTGGATAGGGGGGGGGGTAATTAAAAGGTCAAACTCATTAGCAGATCCGACAAAAGAATCCGAATTTCATCCACCAGATAATAGATCCGTATGTTCCGTACACAATTAGGCATAAACAAGAAAAAATCCTGCATTCATCGTCGAGAACCCTGATGAATATGCTGACATTCATGAAAAATCAAATAAATATGTTTTTGTGCTTTGATTAAAAAAGGTGTATCGATATGTACGCTACCTGTTTGTCCAGGGACATTTTGATAATAAATGATGATTGCTCTATTTCATAAATGGCCGTAGAATTTTTTTCCCCTCTTTTTTCTTTTGTTAATTTATTCGCATTTTCTGTATAATGAAAAGATCATGAAAATGATGAAAGAAACACATTTATCATATTTTTCACATTTTTTTCTATGTCCCTGATAATGATTCTCTGAATATACTTCTCTCCGCATTTGCACTAGTTCTTTTACTGTAGTATTCTATAATGTATGCTCTTTTTAAAACACTGATCACAATTATTTAAAAAAAAGAAAATCATGCAGGAGAACTTCTATAAATTAGTTCTTAGTTTTGAAAATATATGCTCAGGCTTTTATGTTGTAAAACTTTTTTATATAATCCAAGTATCATATATATTTCAAAATTGAATTTTCAGTACCGAAAGTTATGTTTTTTTGTTTGATAAAAAACGCTTGCAGAAGCGAGGATTAGCAGACAAGGAGACTTAAAATTTGTGGATAAAAATATTGGGTAGGGGTATATAAGGGGAGGGTTAAAAAAAGGGAGGGTTAGATGAAAATATTGCCGCCAATCCATCTAAATGCTTTTGCAGCCGCATTAAAAGTTGTGCATTAAAAGTTGTGCATTAAAAGTTGTGCATTAAAAGTTGTGCATTAAAAGTTGTGCATTAAAAGTTGTGCATTAAAAGTCTAAATTGCAAGGGAGATCCAAAAACGATGTACTACAAGGTTAACAAAATATTGTATCTGCAATGGCTTTGGCATAGATGGGTTTATCAATTCAAAAATTTCACGGACAGTTAGGGAGCCAATTATCTCGAAGTTTGACTTGTTGGAGGGGCGAAAGGAAGGGGAAATTCCCGTCAGTCGTTCCCGAGGTATTGTAGATAAACCTTTTAGATACCCTGGGCACATAGTTCCTTCTGATTTAACCCTGTCCCTACCTCCAATTTGAGGGTCACTCGGCCCCTCTAGGATTCAACAATTTGCTGGACAGGAGTTACCAACTTTGGGAATGGAGAATGCAAAAAATAATCCAAGGGACAAAATTGGAAAATCTAAACTAGTGACCATCTAATGCACTAGTACCCATTTACCTTCCGGAAAATACCCCCCTCCCCACGGAAAACACCCTTGTGGAAAATATCACCGACGGAAAATACCACCGGAAAAATACACCCCCCCAGAAAACACCCCTTGGAAAAAAAAACCTTGGAAAGAGCCAATATTCTCAAATCAATTTAAAATTACAGTGAAAACTGAAAAATGAGTAATATAGTACCATAAAGGTAAAGGTATACTAAAGAATAGCAAATAACAGACAAAATAAAAACTGATTTTACAATCCACTAGAGGAGAGACTGGGAGGAAAGGGGTCCATCTTCATGTCCCTTTACTATGATTACACCACCGATGACATCCAGATTGAAGTCACATTACGAAAATTTCAGGTTTTGTATTTTTAAGAAGCAATTTATTTTCCGATGTCGGTCTCACTCTTAAAGGGTAATCGCTTTGCAGTTAGATTATTATCAGAGTTTCTTTTTTTCTGAGACCACACTGGCTAGTCATGATAAAACATGAAATTGCGAAGTGCTTTGCGTAAAATGAAATTGTGAAATGCCATTTCGACTTCAATCCAATTTTAGTTTTGTGTTTTTGTTTTAAGGTTTGGTTTTTTATATTTTTGTCAGTTTTATACTGTACTGAGGACGATCAAGCGGAGGTCCGAAATATTTGCATAGTTTTTCAATTTTTTCACTGGCTGTTAATTGTCCTTGTTTTCTTTCTTTCGTCGCGATTTTATGTTTTATCATGATTAGCCAGTGAGATCTCAGAAATTATTTAAGACTCTCGGCTTCCTGGAAGTTAACTTCTGGACTCCAATGGGATAAAATTCGACTCCCGTGGGTAGGCACCCATAGGATAAAGCAATACAAATATATATTTTTTATTTATCCTCCTTTGTTCAGTACGACTAGCTTTCGTCAACGACCCTCCCCTCCCCCCCCCCTGTTCTCCTTTAAAAAAAATATAATCATAAAATAAACAAACTTGAACAAAAATAAACAAATAAACAAAATAGAACAAAAGGCCACATTTACATAATCAGAAGTTTATTATGAATCAAACTTATTGCAATATAATTGTTTTTTTGTATCTTTTTTTAAGTATTTCTAAGTTTAAATTGAAGAAAAAAGAAGTTGAAGTGTCCAATATATTCCCATATCCCCATCACCTGCCTTATTCATAATCATCACCGTGCCAGAATGAACTTGTGTGATAATAAGCCTGAAACTACATAAACAGTACTTCCAGTTTCAGTTTCATTTATCTTTATTTAAAAACAAAATACAGACCTTACATAACATTCCTGCCAGGAAAGCACAAAAAAATATGCTTGGTTTAAATTGGTCCCGGCTCTACCCAAACATTGAGCCTGTTACTCCGCATTTGATTTCCATACCCCCATCGGAAAGGGGTATGGATTTAATTTCTATAGGTAAGAACTTGTCAGTTTGAATCATAATAAAGCAGAACAGTGTGGAACGCATAGCCTGGTTGTGTGAAATTTAGCTATCTAACTAACTAACTGTTTCGTATGCAGAAAATTATCCGCGTAGGGTCCCATTTGGAGCTGGGCTGAGCTTGAAGTTATACCCGTGACCCTCGTTCCAAACCCAGTAATCAGCAACTTTAGGAATGAAAGATCTAAAGCCGAACTGACCAGTCATGGCAAAAACAAAGAGAGAGCTAACGGGCAATAAAGTTTTACAAAATCACCAGGGGACTATATTAAATACAAGACCTAGGAGAATTGCAGCAGTAGTAGCAAGCAATAGGCTTATTTCGCAACAGAATAGTTAATTTTTTTTATTTTATCCAGTGGCTTTAGTATGGTCATTGAAGCAACTCTGTTGAGCTTCTGTGGCGCTATGTGACAGTTGCGACGATTGTAGATATTGGTTGTTTTTTTTTTGTTTTTTTTTGCTTGGTTTTGGGTTTTATTTGTTATTAAGCTATTTTAGTTTTTATCTTTTTTTTCTCAGTGTTGAATTATCTGTTTTCTTTGTCTTGAGATTAATCTGTTCCCTTGTTTTTAACTTCAGGAATCAAATCCCTGATCATATGGACACACGATTGTAAGTCCTGTGTGCCAACCACTTAGCTACTTTAATCTAGTTTAACCACGTGGCTCAAATTTAGTTACTCCAATCTGCTATCAAGATGTTTACAGATGGTTCGTTTTAGTTAGCTTCTTTTGAATTCGTATTAACTGGTAGGCTTTATCTCAATACGTATGTATTGCTGTATCTAACATGTATCTCAAACATTAAACTGTGCAAAAAGTCTGGTTCAATCACACTTTTTGGGGCTATAACGAGAATAGTGTTGAGATGGATAGGGTATATCAGATATAGGTCTTTCCTTAGAGGCTCTGAAAACCGAATTTATGGTATTTAATACAAAATCTGGAGCAAGTGAGTCTCTTTTTAGGCGGGTCATCCTCAATCGAAAGTATGGATATGTTAAATTATCTCTGACTACCTTTTGGTACGTCTGTGAAGAATACCCAAACTCTTATTATTCCAGCTATCAAGGAAAAACTTCGTAAAACCTATGGTATGCTCGCCAAGGTAAAAGAGCAGTTTGATAAAATTGCCTAGGAAGGCTCTAAAATGCTATGTTTGCGCCCCATATATTTTTTACGCCGGTTTGGAAGTTTCTTTGAAAGACTGAACACCATTTAATCCGTATACAGTTCTTTAGATATTGAAAATTCTTTCTTGGCCCTCCCCCATGGATCTGTGGACGAGGGTATGTTCTGCGGATGAAGAATGATAGATTGTCAAAGATTGTCCTTTTCGGCCAACCGTCTAGGGCCAAACAAAAAGCAGGTCGTCCCTGGTTGGGGCGGGAGGATGTCATAAGGAAAGATTTTAGGGAAATGAGAACTTCCTAAGAGGGTATAAAAAGGGAGGCATTGGATAGATTGGGATTGATGAGGACTGCGCAGCTATGTTGGCCTCAAACGGCTTAGTGCTGCAGTTAGTTGTTACTAGTAGTAGTATCAACTGGTATGGGTAAAAAGAAAATAGTATATATTACAGCTTCATAATAAAGTTTATTATTACTAGTCGTTTCTGATACTAGATATCTTGCGTTTAATTTTCAAGAGTATTTGCACCTCAATCTTCCTGGTCATTTTACATCCCTATCAAAGCCTAGTTGTCCCGTAGAATAGAATATGTTTATTCACTAAAATAGCTGGAGCTATTTTGAGCAGCATGTCATGACTCAAAAAAAGAAACAAAATAGGGATAAAAAACAAGTAAATAGCAACACAAATATATTAAAGCAGCATTTGCTGCTTCAAGGTCAATAAAGTAAAATGAATGATAAATGAAATTAGTATATGTCAAGAGTCAATTCTCGTGGTTTAAATAAACAGGTCCGGGACTGTCATCTATGCTCAACCCAGGATATAATGGTGTTTTTTGAATTAAGTAGCGTGTTGAGATTTTGTCCCAAGTTTTTTGTTATTGAATTTGTTTTACCTGGGATACCAGATAAAAACTAAAATAAACTAAAAACAAATAAAACCACCAGCAATATTAATAAAATATAATTGTCGCAATTGATCCTCATAGGTCAAATGTAACTAGTTAATTTTGCTGGTACTTGCATGATAAACCCCATACCGCTCAAGTTGTTCATTCATTGACGCATTAGAGAACGATTTTTTTTTCGTTAGTGTCTTTCAGCTTACCGTGAGACAAGACAAAGGGAAGTGACAGAATAGATGAAAAATATATAATTTGGGTTATATATTTGCACATTGGGGGGGAGGTAAAGTATTTGGACAGTGGGAAGTTAGAAAACAGTTTTTACTACATAATATGCACAGTAACTCGCCTTACACATTAGGGATGCAGACCCGCTATACTTTACCCCCCCCCCTCCCTAAAGGGCAAACATATAGCCCAAATTTGTTTCTAAAGTATTATATTTTTATCTTAATTTAGTATATTTCATTAGGATTGAGCTTCAGAGAAACATATTAGAAGAATATTAGGTAGGGGGTATATCGGACAAGTACCATGTTGCTTATTTGCTTTGACAGTTTAAAGTGGCAACACTGACGAGAAAAAATTTTCTGAAACAGCCAAAAGAAAAATCCCAGAAATCTGCGGCTTTCTGGTATGTATAGATCTAAGGTGGGTCCAGGAGCAGCAAAATAAGTTTCATTCTTATGACTTTGGTACTTTAGGTAATATACTACCTGGAGCAGTAGTGACTGTCGTGTTATGATATATCCTAAGGGTTATGAATAACTGAATTTGTTTTACCCAGCCTTCATTGTACTGTTTGTTCTTTAAAGGTTCTTTGTATATTATATTGCCCAGACATGCATATTTGAATGATGGTGAAAATCTTTTTGAGATATGCCCGAAGGGGCATGAAATTAAGGAGGCAGGAGAACAAGCGGTTGCTTATTAAAAAAGGAAATATGGGTGAAAACCAGCGAAAAATAAGCTAAAGCTTTGTAAAAACAACTCGAGAAGGGATAGCTTCCTTCTGACGGTGTAGTTGTCGTGGAAATCAACAGGTTGTTAATATTTGAATTTTGTGGACGAAAAGCTTTTTCAAACACAACTAATTAATCTTACTTATATATTTTGACGGTTTAATGTGGCAACACGGACGAAAATTTGGTTCAATCCGAAAAACTTTATAATTTTTCAACAGCCTAAAGAAAAACTCTAGAAAATCGTCGCTTTCTGGTATACTCCACCGCAACACCCCACCGTAGGCTTGGAGTAAAAGATATACCTCAAGGGGTGTAAGTAGCTGAATTTCTTTTACGCAGTCGTAATTGATTGTTTATTCTTTAAGGATCCTCTTGATATCATATTGCCCGAACATGCAGATTTGAACGATGGTGGCAATCACGGGAAACTAGTTAGCACTATTTTGGCTACTCAAAAAGAACTTGTTGGCACAACACACGTTGAAACAGAGGTAATCCTAGGCTGGTTTGTATTTTGTCGTAGCCTTCAACAATGACCTCTAATGTCTCTAACTAAAACCTTTTTTAAATCTGCTTAGATCTAGTTTATAGATTTTTGAATTTGCTTTAACTTGGCCAGACGACTCTAATGTGGCTATTGGGGGCATTTTTTTAAATTTTTAGTTATATATAGTTTTTTGTTTTTTTTTTAAGCGTTAAGGTATACCAGTTGTTGACCGGGGAGGAAAATTGTTCTACTGCTCAAAAACTTGTACAGAGAAAAAGGCGATGAAAGACTTTTAATTCTCCTTTTCGAATGTTCCATAGTTTTTCGCTCGTAGGATAATTTTTCTCATGATGAAAGTGCTGACCCACCGATTAGTAGTACCATCATGGACCATTCGAAAAAACAGAAAAGACTAGGCTACAGACAGAAGATCTCTAAAAGTTTGGTTGTTATGGAATACAATAATTTCTCTCACGTTGTAAGTTTACGAATTTGTATGGTCAATTTTTTTAATAGTGCAGTTTGGAAATTTTATAGAGTGAAATGTCAAAGCTACATTGTGTTACCCTCAAGCTTTTTTTCCTTTTTAAACAATCAAATTGTACAAAATGGCTTAAAACAAAATTTCTTATTTCAAAATATTCAGAATGATTGTGGTTAGCACATTTCAGTTGCAGCCAGGGCCATCACGTATGGGGGGACACCCCCCCCCCATTTTTTTGGTCACTCGGTAAAAAAAATAAGTCGCTAAAATCGTCGAAGCTATATTGTGTTTCACCCAAGCTTTTTTTTCTTTTTAAACAATCAAATTGTACAAAATGGCTTAAAACATTTTTTTTTTATTTCACAATATCCTGAATAGTTGTGGTTGGCACATTTCAATTGCAGCCAGGGCAGTCACTTATAGAGGGAGACCCCCCCCCCCCCAATTTTTTTTTGGTCACTCGGTAAAAAAATAAGTCGCTAAAATCATCAAAGCTATATTGTGGTTCACCCAAGCTTTTTTTTTTCTTTTTAAAGAATCAAATTGTACAAAATGGCTTAAAAATTTTTTTTTTTTTTTTCACAATATCCAGAATAGTTGTGGTTGGCACATTTCAATTGCAGCCAGGGCAGTCACGTATAGAGGGAGACCGCCCCCCCCCCAATTTTTTTTTGGTCACTCGGTAAAAAAATAAGTCGCTAAAATCATCAAAGCTATATTGTGGTTCACCCAAGCTTTTTTTTTCTTTTTAAACAATCAAATTGTACAAAATGGCTTAAAACATTTTTTTTTATTTCATTATATCCAGAATGGTTTTGGCTGGCACAATTAAATTGCAGTCAGGGCCGTCACGTATGGGGGGGACGCCCCCCACCCCAATTTTTTTGCTCACTTGGTAAAAAAAAATAAGTCGCTAAAATCGTCAAAGCTATATTGTGTTTAACCCAAGCTTTTTTATCTTTTTAAACAATCAAATTGTACAAAATGGCTCAAAACAAAAGCCCTCCTCTCTCCTCCACTTTCTTCAGATTTGTAGAAATCCTGTACTCCTTTTGATTCTTGATTCTTAGGGATTATTTTGGGAATGATCTTAAATAAGATTCACCGCGACTATATCCTAAAATAAAAGATGTGTTGACTACTAATAAGATAATAATAGATGACAAGATAACAAAGATTAATATTAAGAAAATATGATAGGGTAATAAGATAAGGGCAACGAAGATGATAAGGGATAACGAGGACGTATTATTTGGAAATCAATCTGGGAACTAGACATAGTCAAGTGGGGTGGGGATGTCTTCATGGGAGGTCTTGGGAGGTCTTCAAAGCTTCATGGGAGGTAGTAAAGAGTGAAGCTCTGAATAAATTGGGCGGGGTGGGGGGGGGGAGCAGGCTCAGATATGTTGGCATCTGATTGTATATGTTATAGTGAGTTAGCAGCAATGGTTGTCGTAATAGTAAAATTCTTAAATATATTAATCTATATTTTTTTTTCATTATTTTTTAATATTTTTTTTCTTCGCCTACAGTTTTGTCCGTTTAATATCTTTTTCGCCAAATTTGGTCGTTTGCCATTTTTTAAATGAATTTTAATCTTAAATAAACGAGGTAAAATAAATCGATATATTAAATAAAATAGTGAAAAAATAAGTTGAATACATTTATTTTAAAAATTTAATCGTTCAGGAAAGTTCAGTGATGCCGCTTTTTGTGTTGAATTAGATAATCTTATTCAATTGTTTTTTGTTTTTTTTGCTACCCAAATTATTGTTTTAGTTTTTTTGGTTTTTTGGCGTTTCAAATGAAGAAAAAAGCTTCAAAAGTTATGACCACAAAATTTGAAAATCCAAAGATTTAGAATGCCCAGGTTGCCCTTGATATTCTTAAGGCGTCCACATGGAGGGGGGCATCCCCACCCTGTTAAAGACAAATGTATACAAAATCCTCCAAAATTTTAAGTAGTTCCAAAAAATGGATGAACCCTTTCTGGAATAAAGCCTTTTTTGTCCTTGTCAAAATTGGAGATTGTTAATTTATTAAAGTCAAAAAAACCTCCAGAAGCAACATGATGCATTATACCCCAGAAATAAGGACAGAGAATTATTTAAATATTGTATCTTCAAACAGACGCTTAATAGAAAGTTGAAGGCAACATTTTAATGGAAAGTTAGACACTAAGAAGGTGGGATGTATAATCCGTATATTTATAGGGCCTAAACTGTGTCTATCTGCCGGTCTTTATAGGGCCTAAACCGGTTCTTTACCTGCCGGTCTTCATAGGGCTTAAACCTGGTCTTTATCTGCCGGTTTTTATAGGGCCTAAGCCGCGTCTTTATAGGGCCTAAACCGGGTCTTTATAGAGCCTAAACCTGGTATTTATCTGCCGGTCTTTATAGGGCCTAAACCCGTTCTTTATAGGGCCTAAACTGGGTCTTTATCTGCCAGTCCTTATAGTGCCTAAACCGGGTCTTTATCTGCCGGTCTTTATAGGGCTAAAACCGGGTCTTTATCTGCCGGTTTTTATAGGGCCTAAGCCGCGTCTTTATTTGCCGGTCTTTAAGAAAGTGGGATGTATAATCCGTACATTTGTCGGCTCTAAACCGGGTCTTTATCTGCCGGTCTTTATAGGGCCTAAACCGGGTCTTTATCTGCCCGTCTTTATAGGGCCCAAACAGGGTCTTTATAGGGCCTAAACCGGGTCTTTATCTTCCGGTCTTTATAGGGCCTAAACCGTTTCTTTATCTGCCGGTCCTTATAGGGCCTAAACCGGGTCTTTATCTGCCAGTCTTTATAGGGCTTAAACCGGGTCTTTATCTACCGGTCTCTATAGGGCCTAAGCCGCGTCTTTATCTGCCGGTCTTTATACGGCCTAAACCGGGTCTTTATCTGCCGATCCTTATAGAGCCTAAACCGGGTTTTTATCTGTCGGTCTTTATAGGGCCTAAACCGGGTCTTTATTATCCGCTCTTTATAGGGCCTGAACCGGGCCTTTATCTGCCGGTCTTAATAGGGCGTAAACCGGGTCTTTATCTGCCGGTCTTCATAGGGCCTAAACCGTGTCTTTATCTGCCGGTCTTTATAGGGCCTAAACCGGGTCTTTTAAGCTGGGCCCTATCAAACTATAGCAGTTTTCTACGTTTCAAAATGAGAAAGATTCTAGTGGAACATTTGTGAATAGTGGTTATATTTGACAATTTTGCGGACATTAAAAAATAGTATAGTGTCTGTACCTGTTCTTCCATATTTTTAAGTTTTTCCTTCATCCACATTTTAAGATATTTCCTCTGAAAGAGCTTTAAAAAAAGTTTCTCTTTTTATATTGTTCTTCAGAATTTCATCTACATTTTATTTTCTCCTTCCGGCACCGAGGATGTCTGAGCAGAGCTTTTTGTCTATTTTTTACGTTTTTTTCATGGATTTTGATTACCCTCGTTTCTTCTGTTCCGTTTTTCTTCTCTGTCCAACTTACTGTTCGGTTTTATATTTTAATTCCAGTAACTTTTTTACAAAGTTTAACATAATGATGTCTATTCTGAGCAACTAGTTTTTTGTACGATGATTATTTTGCAAGTGCAAATAAAATTGTCACACCTGAAGAAGAGGGTGATAAGTTTGATATAAACCAAAAATAGTTAAAACGAAGCTATTTCTACTTCATATTAATTTCCCCGATTTATACTTCAATATAGTTACATATCACGTTCGGTCTTATACTTCAATATATATACTTCAATATAGATTTATACTTCAATATAGTTACATATCACGTTCGGTCTTATACTTCAATATATATATACTTCAATATAGATTGGTATTTCGATATAGTTACATATCACATTCGGTCTTATACTTCAATATATATACTTCAATATAGATTTATACTTCAATATAGATTTATACTTCAATTTAGTTACATATCACGTTCGGTCTTATACTTCAATATATATACTTCAATATAGATTTATACTTCAATATAGTTACATATCACGTTCGGTCTTATACTTCAATATATATACTTCAATATAGATTTATACTTCGATATAGTTATATATCACATTCGGTCTTATACTTCCATGTATATACTTCAATATAGATTTATACTTCAATATAGTTACATATCACGTTCGGTCTTATACTTCCATATATATACTTCAATATAGATTTATATTTCGATATAGTTACATATCACGTTTGGTCTTATACTTCAATATATATACTTCAATATAGATTTATACTTCAATATAGTTACATATCACGTTCGGTCTTATACTTCAATATATACTTCAATATGTACTTCATATAGATTTATACTTCAATATAATTACATATCACGTTCGGTCTTATACTTCAATATTTATACTTCAATATAGATTTATACTTCGATATAGTTACATTTCACGTTCGGTCTTATACTTCCATATATATACTTCAATATAGATTTATACTTCAATATAGTTACATATCACGTTCGGTCTTATACTTCAATATATATACTTCAATATAGTTACATATCACGTTCGGTCTTATACTTCAATATATATACTTCAATATAGATTTATACTTCAATATAGTTACATATCACGTTCGGTCTTATACTTCAATATATATACTTCAATATAGTTACATATCAAGTTCGGTCTTATACTTCAATATATATACTTCAATATAGATTTATACTTCAATATAGTTACATATCACGTTCGGTCTTATACTTCAATATATATACTTCAATATAGATTTATACTTCAATATAGTTACATATCACGTTCGGTCTTATACTTCAATATACATACTTCAATATAGTTACATATCACGTTCGGTCTTATACTTCAATATATATACTTCAATATAGATTTATACTTCAATATAGTTACATATCACGTTCGGTCTTATACTTCAATATATATACTTCAATATAGTTACATATAAAGTTCGGTCTTATACTTTAATATATATACTTCAATATAGATTTAGACTTCAATATAGTTACATATCACGTTCGGTCTTATACTTCAATATATATACTTCAATATAGATTTATACTTCAATATAGTTACATATCACGTTCGGTCTTATACTTCAATATATATACTTCAGTATACACTTCAATATATATTTATACTGCAATATAGTTACTTATCACGTTCGGACTTTACTGTTTAATTTTTCAATTTAATTTCAATAACTTTTTGCATTGTTCAACCTTGTTACATAATAATTCTAAGTAAATTTCTTTTTACGACAATTAGTTTGCAAGTACCAATAAAATAACAATACTATAATAATAGAATGTAATATAGGTAATAAGAGATAATGTTACAATGAGATAACCGAATATTAAGACGAAAGATAATGAGAGAAGGCAAAAAAATATTAAGCGATTATTAGAGAATGGCAGAATAGTAAACGATATTAAGAGAATTGTAACGGATAATAATAGTAAATAACAGGATAATAAAGATTAATAATAAGAAAAACTTAGAATACAGAAGGGCAATAGATAATAAGTAAATAAGAGAAAGACTACAAAAATAATAACCAAAAGAGAAGGACTACAAAACAATAACCAATAATAAGATAAGGGCTATAGATAATAAAGAAATTAGATAAGGACTACAAAAATAAGCAATAGTAAGAGAAGGGCAATAGATAATATAATAATAAGAGAAAGAAACCACTTTTGGTATGAACATAAACTAGTTAAGACGCAATCTGTTTGTAGAATTTTAACATTTTCTTTTGGTTTACAAGAGCTTATTATCAAAATTCAGAATAGATTTTTCTTCAGAATTCTGAACAGCCGAAGAATTTAAGACACAACTGGGATCCAACTTATGTAATGAAATTATTTTCATGTTCAAAATTTGGATAGTTCAATTCAGAGCAGTTTTAAAATTCATAACTTTTCTGGTAATCATTACGCTCAGGACTACTTTTCCGCTCTCTTTAAGGAGAAAAGTTTAAGCTAAATTGGAAATCAATTGTAATTAATGAACTTTTTCTTCGTCTACACGTCAGAAAAGCTGAAATGCCTTTTCTCTTCTCATGCTTTCTTCCCTCTTGTTTTATATTTCTTTTTTATTCTAGTTTAGAATGGCATAGAAAAAACTGAATTAGAAAATGTTTCTTTGTTGTTTTTTTTTTTTTACTATTTTGCCGTTGTATATCCTTTTCTTTGTGATCATCATCGATGGGATCAGAAAAGAGCAAATAATTTTTGTAATGCATTTTTTCTGTTACTTTATAGTTCTTTACCTGTTTGTTAATCTAAAATGATGTCAGAAAAGGAGAAATTCATTTTTCATATAAAAGGGTCTAAACCAGACCCTTTTTTTCTGGTCTAGAATGACAAAAAAAAACTAAAAATCGAATTTTTTTTTTCATCTTTTTGTATATTAACTATTTTGCCGCTCTTTAATGGTTTTTTTTTACCTAGACCCGAATCAAAAAAGAGCAAATTGTTTTTTTTACTTTGTGTATTTTTTCTCTCATTTACAGTTCTTTATCTATTTTTTCATCTAGAATGATGTCAGAAAAGCTGAAATCGAAGTCAGAAAAAAAGAGAAAGAACTCCTTAAAAATGCTTTGCAAGAAGCAACTCGATCTCTTCGACCATTACTGCGACTGATGGAAACTGCACAAGAAGATTCGGAGCTTATGCGAAGGGAACTAAAACAATGGAAAACTAGAAGAGAAGCATTGGAAGAAGAGTTGAATAATAAAAAAAGGTATGGAATATGAGGCACATGTAGGTTTTGCTTTTAAGGGGAGTTCTGATAAAATGCGGTTAAAGTTTGTTGTGCAATCAAACGACGTTACGATTAAGCATGGGCACTGTTCTGTTTTTCTGAAGAAACAGAAAAAAAACGGGCTTGAATGAAACAGAACAGAAACGGAATAGGTTTTCAAAAAAACAGAAGACCTTTTTCTGTTCTGTTTTTTGGTGAAAACAGAAAACAGCTGTTTTCGTTCAAAAAAACAGATGTTTAAACAGCTGTTTTCCGAACAATTAAAGGTTAAAGAAAATAATTCGAAATGATTAGTTTTGGTTTATTATCAAAAAGTCAATTATAGCATCAGTTGTTCAAGCCTTAAAGCTTATCATTTAAAAATTGTTATTTCCCCTCGTTTTGGCGTTGTCCGGGCATACTGCTGTCGCACGAAATAATTGGCGATAAAAAATGCCTGTTCGCTCGACATACTAGTATTAGTACTCTAAGATGCTTTAGAGCGGTTTCTGGCAGGTCCGGAAATATCTCTTCCTTTTGAATCTAGAAAATGAAGGGGTCTCCAATATGAAAACATTAACAATTTAGTCTCTCATTAACTTCTTGTCAGGACTGCCACTTGCCACGGGTAGTAGTTTCTTCTGGCATTAACACTTTTAAGAAAACCTAGCACGATTGAAGTAAAATTTTTCCGCAAAAAAAGAGCAGTTTTTTTTAATAAAGGGGCAAAAATTTTCTGTGCACACAAACATTACCATCGTTTTTTTTATGATTATTGTTTTCCATTTTCTCGTTCTTTTTTTCTCTAAAAATGTGCTTTTATGCTTGTACAGCTTCTTCTCGATCTTTCCGGAAATGCATACTAGTTATATGAGACATTTCGAAAATCAAATAATTTTCAGAATGAAATTATACAGTCAGCTCAAACCATTAGTGTTTAAGCAGAGCCCATAGTTGATTTGGGAGGGGGCGGTTTCTCCCTCAAGATTATTCTTTTCCCTTCCCCCATTTTGATGTTTGGAAGCCATCTTAAACAAAAGTATGAAAGAAGAAAATGCACGGGAAAATGACACTTCTTACTGCCAATCAAAAATGTTTGTTACCCCGCAGCATGTGTGTGAAAATCTTTCAAAAGAAAAATTAATGGTTTAAGGTACTTCGCACATTTTTAGGGTTACTTTGCGCCAGAAAATATTGTTTTAGGCCCTCCGCCGAATTCATTCTGAAGCAAATAAGTAATGTGAAATTTCTCAAATTCTGGATTTCAAAGAAACTTAGACTCTTTGCTACATAACACTTTCTTTAAGTATTCTCTTCTTTTAAATAGGTTTTCAAAGGGATTCAAATATAAGGACAATTGCACTTGTTGATAACTTATCTCGAAAATTTTCGTTGCTTTGCGGCAGAAAATACTTTCTCCAACGCATGCACTTGCTCTATCATAAAAATTGTTACTACTTCGAACTTTTGTTTTAAGAGTACGAGCGGGCAAGCTTTAGATTATGTGGGCACGTTTTCATGGTCCATTCCCAAAGGAAGAGTCGTAGTGACACCCTTAACGCAATCCAAGAATACTAACTTTATTTCTTATTAGAGCCCCCCTCCCCTCCAGAAATATCTGCCAATATTTCAAAGGTGTAATATAAGAAAAATGAACTTTTTGTCCTCCCCCAAGATTTACAAAAATTTGCAATACTGTATTTATGCAACTTAACGAAAAAAAAAACCTTATTGGAAATCTCTACGTCACTCTGGAAGATAGACTAGCAGTTTCTTCTCAAAAGACTTTAAGGCATTTACTGCTGAGTTGCTAACGCTGCAGGATCGTCTTACTATTTTGAAACCTGTTATATCCAAAAACGACTGGAACCTGCTTTCCTCACTGGACTCTACCATAGCTTCAAGCACCTCAGCAGTACAAAGGCGAGATGGAGTGGACTCTCTTGCGGTTTCTGCACCATTACTTAATGTATCCCACAGTAACGGCGTCAAAGATTGAGGGACCAGAGAACGATTCCCAAATGACTTTTCAAACCTTTCAAATGTCGAAGGATCCAAATAAGCTATATTTAATATTAATTTCGAAATGAAGGCTTGTCATAAAATACTTTTTTAACTCCACGAAGATGAATTCTTTGAGGGGCGCAACAAAGAGACTATCAATCGCTCTAGTTCTCTGGTCCCTCAGAGGGGCTAGAGGGCTAAAGGGCTAGATCTCTACAAAAGAGATCTATCCCTTCTAGGATTGTGTGTGCTCCACTGCCAGTTGAATATGATGAAGTACTTACCATTACCTGATAGTGAAATGCTGACTTACTTATAGTGAAATAAGACTGCAATTGAACCGACACTTTGCTGAAATATGCCACGCTTTAAAAATGGCTGAAAGCTCAGCTGTTCTGAGTGTTGAATTGCGCCGTACATCTCGAGTAAAAGGATGGGCCCAAAACTCCGATTTGGTTAATACAAAGGCTGCTGCCAAGTTTTGGCTGCAGATTGGCATGAGTGTGACAGGCCTAAAAGTGGTGCAGTCAATCAAATTCGCATTTTTACTAAGCGGAAATTTGCAAAAGAGCTACTTAGACATCGTAGTGGTTTAAAACTTGAAACTGTGTCGAAAATCATGGATAATCCTAATCTGATTTGGAATCTGCGTGCAAAGCCTGCTGAGTACAATAATCCGATTTCCAGTGCGATTAGTGAGAAAGAATGGGTTGATTATATTAGTGCAGAATTTGCAGCCCCAGATGAGCCAAAAAACCAAATGTTTCATGAGCAACTAAGTCCCCTCCTTACCAAAGAGTTAAATTATTTTGTTGTGAACAGTAGTCATACCCGGGAAGTTTGCAAAAAATTAAAGAAAAAATTGTCAAGTGGTGCTGATAAAATATGTGCACATCATCTATTGAATGGTAGTCCCCTTTTATTTGAACATCCTGCAATTGCTTACCAGATTATTATGACGTATGGTGTTGTACCAGATTTATTTTCCTTAGGATCCATAACGCCTGTACTGAAAAAAGGAAAACACGCAACAGAACCTTCTTCTTGTAGACCGATGACTATTTCCTCTGTATTTTGCAAGCTTTTTGAATTGTTAATAACAGGTGGCGTTAGGAAGTGTTGCAAGGCCCCTCCCCACCAGTTTGGTTTCCAGTCAGGAATGGGATGCGCTCACGCATTACATGTTGTAGCAGGTTCTGTTAGATGCGCACTTTTCTAATGAATCGCTGGCTATTGGTGAATACGACGTACGCCGCGCATTTGACTCGGGTATGCATGCGCAGATAAAGCTAGAATTACGGAAAAACGGTGCCGACCCAGCTATTGTTCGACCTCTCTATGATCTGTATCGCCAACTAAATGTGTTTTTTACGCATCCCTAATGCAAAACCTACTAGGAAAATCCCTGTAAAGAAAGCTATTAAACAGGGTGCGAATTCTTTGCCAGAGTTGTTTATTAACAGTATTTCCGAGTCGCAGTCCAAAGTCACTACAGGCTGTATTCCAAGAGGAATAGATGTGACTATAGTTGGATTTGCGGATGACATCTTGAATTTTTCTCGGCAAATAACATCCCTAGAAAGTAATTTTAATATCCTGTCATCTCAGTATGGTGATATTGGCCTTAGTTTTAATGTGTCTAAATCGGAAGTTTAATTGGAATAAATATGTTCTACCTCACATTCAACTAGGATCCCAGTCTGTCGAGCCTGTGGAGTCACTAGTATACTTGGGACTGCCCATCGGTGGCACACTGTCATCTACCCGTTCGCTAATCATCACCCATTTAAAGCGTAAAATTAGAACTGCGTATGGGGCCACAATTTCTTCGAAGGGAAATCTTAATAGGTTTTCGCTGACTAGAATTTATAATGCTGTCGTACTGCAACATATATTATATATAACACCATTTTGGAAACTTCTGCATAAAGAAGATAAATTTAAAATCCGTAGAATTTTCTTCAGATATTTGAAGTTTCTGCTGCAAGATCCACTGAGAACGAGTAATTTGTACCTGATCCGGCGATACGCAGTAACTAATCCATTTTCTGCAGTTAATCAGTTGCTTAACAAGTATTGTGCTAAGTTGGAGGGTAGCAGCCATCCTTGGCTACCTCTATTCTCGTCACTTTGATTGATGTGAATGTGTGTTTGCTTTGTCTGTTCCATTAAGTGTATGTTTTTTGTTTTCTTTTTTATGCTGTTTTTTTCCATCAATTTCTGTGTTTATGATGGGTGTAAAAATAAATTCTATTACATTGATATCGTGCATGGTAGAAAGTACGGCAATAGCAGCTTCTAGTATAGTCCAACCATTAGACATAAGCCAGAGACGCCTAATAGAATCGTTGCATTCGTCGAATGTAAAAAACTATTTCCAGGCTCCCTGAGTTTTTTGTAGACTCAATCATTTCCAATGTGCTATTCCATCGCACTTTTACGTCAAGAAGGATACGAGAACGAAGGTCACTCGCTTTAAAACATATTTTAAAGTTACCATGTTGGACAGTGGAAACTTTAGTTTTTTAAACAATTTTCCCAGTTTTATCAATGTTTGAGCAAGTGTAACGTGTCATCGGACAGCCTGTGGTGCAACATCGTTCCCTGACCGACTCCCAGTTCCCCGCCGTTCTTCTCCGTTACTCTCGCCACCCTTTTCTGTAGACACTAAATCAGTTTCATCACATTATTCACCAAAAGTATCTTCATTTCTGGAGTTTTCACAATAAGGAACAGAAAGGCCGTCTGAATCATTTTCACCATCCTTCTGTTTAACTTTTTTCTGGCAGCAAGATTATATGACCATGGATGGTGCTTTCAAGCCCCATATTGTTTTTTAAATAATCTGTTTCATATCTGGCTTATCAAACACAGAGAGACAAGTTGGTTTACGAAATACCAATCGCATTTTAAGCTTCCTTCAGGTGAATATATATAACATTTTGAGCAACAAAATTTTACTATGACGAGAGCGGCATTAGGATTTTAGAAACGGCTTGATGGGGCATGACCCAAAATTGGTTAGGAACCACTGGTCTAGGATGAAAGGACTTTTTGAAATGGGAAAGGTTACACTGAATGTAACCAAGCTTGAACTACTTGCATAGAAAGTTGTCTGGACTGATAAGGCCGCTTAATTTTTTTCTAGGTCTTTTGCTTCGACTATTGCACCTCTAAAAGAAGAATTAACGGAAGTGGAAAATGATGTTGAAAAATATGATCAAAGAATTGAAGAAGTTCGTCAAAGAATGTTGGATAAGTATAAAAAATCCACAGAATTGTTCAAAAAATTATATTCAAGGTGATATTAAATTCTGTGGGATCAATCTCGATGTCTTTTCATACCAGTTTACTGGGCCAGAGGGGGGTGGGGTGGGTCTTAATGTAATAATTTCGATGTTTGATGAAAATCTACTTGAAACAGCCGACTTGTGTCTAATTTGTGTTCCTTTTTATTGATTTGTATCTGCAATTGTAAACGGGAAACGTATTCACAGTTTAAAAGAATATTCACTGTTTCTAGAATAATGATTCACTGTTTCTAGAATAATGATTCACTGTTTTTAGAATAATGATTCACTGTTTCTAGAATAATGATTCGCTGTTTCTAGAATAATGATTCACTGTTTCTAGAACAATGATTCACTGTTTCTAGAATAATGATTTAAAATGTTCATCTTTTATTATTTACTTTAGCTCTGTGGCCTATTTTGGAAGCTTTTAGCTTCCTTTAAGTCCTTATTTTATTTATTTTAATCATTTTCTTAATATTGATTATTGTTATTTATATTTAGCTTTTCCCCTCTGAGTCATTTTCTTTATTATTAAATTACCTGTCAGATATCGCCATTGATAATGGCAGTGTCTGTCCCAATTCAAAAGATGACATAGCAGACTTAAATAAATGACATAACATTTCATAACAGACTTGTATGTTATAGCGCCGACCGCTTAAGAAGTGAAGTTAGGGTGATCCTAATGAAATATACCTAAATATGATAAAAATATAATACCTTAGAAATAAACTTGAACTATATATTTGCACATTAGGGGGAGTGGAGGTAAAGTATAGTGGGTCTGCATGCAAAATGTGTTAGGCACAATTATTCTGCATATTTTGAAGTAAGACTTGTTTTCTAACTTCGCATCGTCCAAATACTTTGCCCCCACCCCTCTAATGTGCAAATACATAGCCCAAATTATATATTTCCCATTTATTCTGTCACTTTTCTTTGTCTGGTCTCACGCTAAGCTGAAAGAAACTAAACAAAGAAATCAGTTCTACAGTGCGCTAATGGATGAACAACTTGAGTGGTCGGCGCTATAACAGACTAGTACTGTTAACTTTAACTCTCATACACTTTATTCGTCTGTTTACGACAACCTCTTATCTGTTTTTCATCCGTTTTGTATGATTACTTAGTGGAAAAACAAAATAATAGGAGACACGCCAGCGCTATCTATGCAAAAATATGACAATAGGGGAATCTTGTTAAACAAAATGGGGAACAACCTGGGAAATATTTTCATAACAAATTGTTTATCATTGTTATTATTATATTTTATTATCGTAATAATTGTTGCCCTTATACTATAAACCCATCATTCAATGAAAACTGTGATTGTATGTACTTTAAAAATTGCTACAGTTGAACATTCACTTAAGAGTGGGGTCAGCACAATCTTCTTTAAATAAAAGATGTCAACTGGAAACTGTTAATTCTAAGGGAATTACATGGAGAAAATATCAGAATCCCTATTTAAAGTTTCAGTGGATGCTCGTTTTGTCTGCGGTGCCTAATTTCATTCAATTGAAAATTAAACTTAACATTTATTGGAGGGAAATTTGAATTTTTTGGATCTTGATATTTAATATTGTTTTTGAACTATCACTTATTTAAAAGAAAAAAACATTCGACAGTTTTTTTGAAACCTCTTTTTAAAAATTTATTCAATAAGGACTGTTTTTCTCTTTATTAGGTTGCAGCTACCGCATCATTCTCAAAATGTATTTTTGCAATTATCAGCATCATCTACTTTAAATCTAAACTTGCAGAAATCATATCTGGATCAATGTCAATTAGGCAGTTTTTATTGAAATACTATTACTTATTGTGAAATTTACCTAACGCCACACCATTTTCCCCACTTCACGATTTAATTAACTTGTTTATTAATTGGTGTTTAGTTTTATGTCCATGTCAGTTTTGTTTCTTGTTTTATTTTTTATATTAGTCAAGAGTTAAATATTTTTGTATGATGTCTATAACAAAATTATTGTTTTTATTCAGGTAACTGTTTTCTATAGTTTTTGAATCTTTTAAGAATACTTTCCAAAAATAGAGATGATAATAAAATTGCAGATTTGCCAAAATGTTCTTAAACTTATTTCTTATACCAAAAATCATAAGTAATTAGCTATTAATCTTGGATATTCTATTCACAATACAACTGGTAAACACTGAAAACCAACAACGTATAATCATTTTGAATATCGTCCTTTCCTCCTTTTTTAATGGATTTTCTTGGTTTGGCAAAAGTTTCTCTTCTTCCTTAATTGTTTTTATTATATTCGTAGCGTTCGTACCATTTATTCATTCTTTTATATTGTTTATTTATTCGTATCATTATGCTCGGTAGCGTTCGTGTTATTTTCCCCCTTCATTCTTTTGTTGATATCCTTCATTCGTTGCTTCGCCATTCATTTGCTTGTATGATTCTCTTTATTAGTGTTCTTTTCATTCTTTTTTTCTTTGTTCTCATTGTTCATTCATTCTTTGGTATCATTCATTCCTTCGTATTATTAAGTTTAGCAACGCTCGTATTATTCTTTTATTTTTTCGTTTGTGTCATTCATTCATTCTTTTGTATCATTCAATCCTTCTTTTGTATCAATCATTTGTTTGGATCATTACTTTCGGGAGTGGTCAGATCTTTCTTTCGTTTGTGTCATTCATTGCACTTTTCGTATGATTCATTCATTAGTATCATTATGTTCGGTAGCATTTGTATCATGTTTTGTTCTTTCATTATTTTGCTTGAATTCATTCTTTCGTTCGTATCATTCATTCATTCTTTCAGACCATTCATTTACGTTCAGTAGTGTTCGTATCATTATTTCGTTCTTTTAGTCTTTCATTTTAATATTATTCATTCATTCTATTGCATCATTCATTCGTTCGTATCGTTATGTTCGGTAGTATTCGTATCAAGTTTTGTTCTTTTATTCTCTCCTATCACTCATTCGTTCACATCGATATGTTTGATAGCGTTCATATCATTCATTCGTTACTATCATTAGGTTCGGTAGTGCTCCTATAATGTTTCATTATTTCGTTCGAATTCGTTCTTTCGTATCATTCATATTTTTTTGTTCATTAGCGCTTGTATCATGTTTTGTCGCTTCATTCTTTTTTTCGATTTCATTCCTTCGTATCATTCGTTCGTATCATTATATTCTTTAGCGCTTTGTAGCAAGTTTTGTTGCTTAATTCTTTCGTTTGAATTCATTGTTTTGCATCGTTCATTTGTTCATATCGTTATGCTCGTTATTGTTTTAATTATTTGTTTTATTCTTTTATTCTTTTGTTCGTATCACTGATTTATTCTTTCATATCACTCGTTCGTTCGTATTATTATTTTTGGTAGTGTCCGTATCTTTCTATCGTTCTAATTCGTTCTTTCGTTTGTACCATCATGTTTGTTAGCGTTCATATTATTCTTTGTTTCTTCATTCTTTCGTTTGTATCATCCATTCAATCGTTCGTATCGTTACATTCGATAGCAGACGTATCATTATTTTCCCATTTTGAGTGCCCAAGTTAAATACTCTTATAAAACTAGACTAATTATTCTATGACTTAACTAGGAGACAATATTGCTTTAACTCATTAGATTGATTCTGTGTTTTGCAATAGGGGGCCTTGTAATTGTCTCTGCAAAAAAGATCTAGTAACGGAAACGTCAATTTGACGTCTTGTGTGCCAGCAATGATGCACTTTGTAGCAAGTTTTGTTGCTTCATTCTTTCATTTGAATTCATTGTTTTGCATCGTTCATTTGTTCATATCGTTATGCTCGTTATTGTTTTAATTTATTTGTTTTATTCTTTCATTCTTTTGTTCGTATCACTGATTTATTCTTTCATATCACTCGTTCGTTCGTCATAGAATAATTAGTCTTAGTTTTATAAGAATATTTAACTTGGGTGCTCAAAATGAGAAAATAATGATACGTATCGAATGATGATATCAAATGTAACGTTATCGATATCGAATGTAACGATACGAACGATTGAATGGATGATACAAACGAAAGAATGAAGAAACAAAGAATAATTGTGTGCCAGCAAAGGATTTTTTTTTCTTTTTTTATTTAGGAAACACTAAAATAAAAACGAAACGAGGGCTCTAGTCATGAGCCAGAGTGGGAGCTTGTCAGGTTCCTGATAATGAAAAGAATTTGTACTGTGCTGTGGTTTTGCAAGTTTGAACAAAACTGTTTTCTGTGAATTTTTATTCTAGTCTTGTTACTTTGTGTGAATAAAAAATTGAACCGCTTCTCTTACAACTCTGTCAGTTGAACGTGGTATTTTCTTATTTTGAATCTTATTTTAGTTGATGAAGTTTCTTGATAAAGGTCTAGGGACTCCGTATATAATTTATAGCTACAAGAACAAGTGTAGCATTTAAATCGTTGTTGTTGTTACGGCGAAGTACCAGGTTGTGGCTCCGGCGGTTGTAGCTCTGGCTCCGGTTGTGGCTGTGGCTCGTAGCATCCCCGCAAAAGAAAAAAAAGTGCTCATTCTGCTGTGGTATATTATGACAGGGCGTGCCTGTCTCTTATTATTTTTCCCTGGTATACCCGTGCCTTCTTTGGTAGTGCCAAGATGTTCACCATTGTTTTCGCCCCTTCCGAGAACCTTATCCATGGATTATCTGACGGACCACACTTTGCTGAGGGTTGTGCTAGTTTTAAGGGCTATAAAAAAAAATTAGCGGGTAATTATCTTGTGTACTATTCCTGAAGCTTAAGTGAACTAATGGATTAGGCTATGGAACTTCCTGGAACAAAAAAAAAATAAAAATCCCGCAATTTAATGCATTCTTATCCACTTTCCTGCGGGGAGTTGGTTAGAGTAAGCAAACTAAATTTTAAAAATTTCATGAGAAATTATTGCTCAAACACTCCCAAAGATCTAGAAAAGTATATATAGTAATGGTAGAAAGTTGGGAAAACTGGCAAACAGATTGACTTAATACAGTGCTTAGATGACGGTTCGACACATAAATAATTAATATATGATCTTAATCTAAACATACATAACATATCTTAAGCATTTCAGATCTTATCATGATAACATTTTGTGTGTTTGTAATTAACCATCAAATATATACTTTACAATTGCCAGTGGCAATTGTAATTAGAAATTGATAATTATTCGAAAATAATTTAAATAGATAATTTAATAATAAAAAATAAGATATTAATAATGATTATAATTAATAATAATAAATTAGAAATAAATAATAATTAGAAATTAATCCTAAAATTCTTGAACCAACAGTTGAAATAATAAGTATATTTGGTACTTCTATTAAAGTTGGAGGTTTGAACGTTTTGCTTGTTAGAGATTAAGAAGCTTTCCTTCAGTTACTGAGGGTTAAAATGGAAATTACGAATTTTAACAAGGTATTAATATATTCAGGACTGTATTTTTCTTTACAGTCTCCCCCTCCCCCCCCCCATGGGAAAATAACAAAGGGTGCCCGCGCCTGGCACTACGCATGTAACTAATAATGACTGAAGAATTTATTGAATATATTATATAATTGTTCATAATAAACAGGAAACACACTGAGAACTATAAAAGAATCAAATATATATATAATGGACAACATCATAAAAAAGTCAAAGATTCAAATTTGATAAAGTTAATAAAAATCCAGGTTCTTTTTTCGGTGGGTTTTATAAAAAAAGAATAAAACGCATCAAAAATTTGTTTATATTCCTTTTTGTTACGTTTTTTACGGGTCGAACAAACATTTCGGGGGGTTCAAACCCCCCTCCCTGGATATGGCCTTGATAAAAGTCCTAAGCTTCTCTCGGATTTTCATTCTTATTGAGTCACAGTAATACTAAAAATGAAAACAGAAAAAAAATAATCTTATAATAGTATGCTTGTTTTTTATATTAACATATACATTTGTAAATGTTAGGCTGAGCTTTTAATAGACGGGTTAAAGATATGGTTTTCCTATTTCTAGTTTGAACTGAGAGAGCATGGGTGTGACTAGGGGAGTTATACAGGGATTTATCCCTTAGATGGGATTTTTCCACTGTAGGAAAGGGCTTGAGCTTTCGTCCTATTATTTTACCTTGTCAAATTGAAAAGAGCAACCTCATCAAATAGTGTGTTAAAAAAGGATACGCAACGTTGTAAAATGCTCTAACTCGATCAAGGCACTTTCCAGGGGCAAGGAGTTAGGGGGTTTACCCCCCCCCCCTGAAATGTTGGTCTGACCCGTAAAAACTTAACAAAAAGGGATATAAGCTAATTTTTTTGCGTTTATTGAGTTTTTTTTGTGCAACCAAAACGTTAGTTAAAACGTTAGTTTCAGCCTCAGCATCAACGTTAGTTAGTGCTTGTATAACATCCAGTAAAAAAGTTATTTTTGTTCAAAAAGGCGTCTATGTAATTACTGACTTCGATATTTTCCGACACCAGCATCAACTTTAATTAATGCTTGAAGAACTGCTACTACTACCGACAACTCACCACAGCACCAATTTCTCTGAAGCCAACACAGCTACGCACGCGCCTCCTCCATCCCAATCTATTCAAAGCCTCCTTCTTTACACCTTCCCAGCAAGTTTTCAATTACCCTTAAGTCTTTCTTTGCGACATCCTCCCACCCCAACCGCGAACGTCCTGTTTTCCGTTTAGTCCTAGACGGTGGGCCAAAAAGGACAATCTTTGGAAATCTGTCATCCTTCATTCGAAGAATGTGCCCTAGCCATCACAACCTTTCTCTCATTATAGCCCTAGAAAGTGGAATTGAACGATACTTTTCGTAGAGCCTACTGTTTGCAATACGTTCAGTCAGTCGGGTACCCAAAACAATCTTGTACAACGCCCAACAAAAAGTTTCATCCTGTTCAAAAAGTTTTCTGTTTAATTGCCAACTTTTCTGTTTTCCAACATCAGCATCAATGTTAATCAATGCTTGTACAATGCACTATAACGCTCTTTTATTCTGATAAAAAAAATGCGCCTGATTGATTGCTGATGTTAATGTTTTCTAAACTCAGCATCTAGTTAATTTTTGATTGTACAACGCCCTAAAAAAATGTTCCTCTTGCTCAGAAAACACGTTTGTTTGATTACTGACGTTAATTTTTTCCATCCTCAGTATCAACGTTAGTTAATGTTTGTACACCTCCTCAAAATGCCCTGATAGTTTCAAATTAATACTTTGATACGTTTCTGACGTATTTCTAATGCGCTCTTTTGATAACCCGCATAAAAATAGTGTTTTTATTTATTCGTTCCAACACCCTACTCAACATTCCCTGTTATTTTCACCTTACTGCCATAAGCCTTAGTAATAACAGTACTAATAGCAATAGTTGTAGTAGTACTACTACTATTAGTCGTATCAGCAGCGTGTACACAATGCCTTTTTATTAGTTCAGCATGCCCTGAAAGTTTCAATTTAATAGTGTAAGCCGTTCCTGAGATATTGCTGATACACCCTTTTGAGACCCTGCATACACAAAGCGTGTTTCAACTTAATTCAACATTTCCCGAAAGTTTCTCCTTAATAGTAGTAGCAGGAGCAGTGGTAGTAGTAATAGTAGTAATATGCCTATAGTACATGTTTGATGGTCTAGCATCCCCCTCAATATGCACTGAATGTTTAAACTTAATTCACTACGCTGTTCCTGGAATATAACTGTTACGCCCTTTTGATAACCTGCATTGGCAGGGTGTGTTTTGATTTAGTTCAACATCCTCCTCAACATTTCCTCAAAGTTTCACCTCAATACCATTAGCTTCTGTGGTAGTAGTAGTTGTAGTAGCAGTATTAGTACCTGTAGTAGTATGCACATAATGCCTTTTGGTTAGTTGAACATCCCTTTCAAAATGCCTTGACAGTTTCAACTTAATGCTCTAAGCTGTTCCTAAGGTATGCTGACAAACCATTTTGACTGTCTACATGCACGTAGTGCATCTTGATTCATTCAAAATCTTATAGAAGCACAGTATGGTTTTGCAGGTAGTACGACTTTAATAGATAAAACATGAAAAACTAATCTTTTTTTTTAAATTAATTTTTAAAATTTTAGTGGCTCTTGATGCTAGTGGTGCAGATGTGGTGCTTGTGCTAGCCAGTCATCTATTTTGTAGGAGGAGGAAAAGGGAACTTGGAAGTTTCGGAGAACGGGGACAAACTATTTCTTCTCTCACTAAATGGTCTAAGATACGGCTAATAAAATTAATCTTCGAAAAAAAGTAATGGAACGAAATATTTTTTGAAAATGAATGACGCAAGTTCGTCTGTTTTTTAACTCCTGAAAACAGAAACTGCGATTTCGCAAGTTCGTCTTTTTTTAACTCTTGAAAACAGAACACGTTCTAAATTATCTATTTTTGTTTACTCGTAGACTTGACGGTACTTCGACTAACACTTTTCGTCACGTCCTACAGGTGGCAGGGGCGTAATTTCCTATGGCGTAGGGGGCAACTGCCCTTTCGAGATCTTGGTTGCCCCCCCCCAGCTGAAATTCAGTTTCTTCAAAAATCTTATCAAGACTAAGATAAGCCTCCATAGCTGAAGCATCCACAGAAACGGGTCAGTTTTCTTTAGTATATCTTCACCTTTATGGTACTATATGGCTCATTTTTAGCTTTTGCTCTCATTTCCACTTGATTCGGGAAAATTGGCTGCAACTCCCCCCCCCCCCCTTCCGGGATTTTGACAAGACACTCCACTGACAGGTAGTTCCACTATCATAGCTAAAAATGAAAATAGTATTGATATCTTTCTTTTTTCCTGAATATTTAAGGATTTAAAAAATAAGTGTTGATTTTAAAAAAATAAAAGTCACACTTCTATGCGGCCCAAACTGAGTTTTGAACAAGTTGAAGGTGAGATTTTTAGTGTTTTTTCAGAAGTGAACAATCGATATAGCAGACATTTTGACCGCGAATGAATTTATGTTGACTGAATTTAAACTGAATTTCAGTTTAAGTTTTAACTGAAACATAAGAATTTTAAAGTCTTTTAGTTTTGGTTGGCTGTGATATTAGCTTATAGCACTTAATACAAAACACAATTTATAAACACCAGATGCTTAAATACTGAACAAGTCAATAAAATATAACCTAAGATACGATTGCAACAAGAAAAAAGAAACAACACGAAAAATTTATATGCACCAGGTGCACCAAAAACACCAGATGTTTAAACACTGAACAAGTCAATAAAATATAACCTAAGATACGATTGCAACAAGAAAAAAGAAACAACACGAAAAATTTATATGCACCAGTCCGTTGATTTTGGATTGAAAATCAAGTATTTTGCACTAGTTATTAATTTATCTGCACAAAATTTATCACTTACAAGTATCAACTAAAAAATCCCACTGGGGGAAGAAACTAGTATACATTAACTATCCCTCATCAATTACTGAGGGAAATGTTCTGGAGCTGGAACCGGAGTTCTGATAATGTTCTGGAGTTTTTTTTAACTTCCCTCCGTGACGTAAAAAAATTAATATATTATTAGGTTTTGATATATAATTTTCTTTAAAAAATATACTTTCTATAGTGGATCGTCACCTAAAGGTTATTCGGGTCATTGAAAAGCAGAGACTTTACGTAAAAGAAAATGTTGTGGCTCAAAAATATTTTGGTCTTTCCATTGTTTTAGAATTTCATACAAAAAAACCAATTAGGTTTTGCCTTCTATTTAACCCGGAGTGTATAACAGTTATATCTTACTTTCTCTTTGGCTGGACTCGTTTCAAAATGGAATCCTGGCAATGCGCTGACCATCTCAAACCTAAGAATCCCTTGAAAACAAAAAAAAGTCAAAGGTTTTGCTCCAGAACTCAATTATCATTATTTTTGTACCTTATACCTCAATTATATTATATTTATACCTCAGTCATTATTTTTATAACTTTTTGTTATATTAATTATTATAATATTATACTTCTTACCTATGTAAGTGTGCAGGGCAGGGGCAGCAGCCATAAATTTTACTCATCTCATTCCTAAAGGCAAATTGCTTCACTTTACCCTCCCCCACCCCCTGAGGGGAAAATTATCTCCCTACTTTATTTATTCCATTATATTTTACAATAGTATTTCGCTGACTGGATAGTCTATTGCTTTGTAAACTATTAGTACTCACCGCTTATTACTGTAAAATATAGTGAAAATACGTAAAACGGGCTTTGAGCGGGGAGGGGACTTAGAGTGAAGCAATATGCCTTTAGAAATAAGATAAATAAACATTTAAGATTGTTTTAACGTAGTTTTCTGCATATTTTTAGGATATGTCCCTAATTTGCACCTTTAGCCTAGAATGGCAGATAACCTTAAGTTTAGGCCCTGTAATTGGATAAAATACCTATATTGGGCTGTAATGGCCTAAAATGCCTGTAATGGGCTAACATTGTAGTCTTTTCTGCACTCATATAAAATTCTGAGAATTGCTGAAAATTTTGTGCATTCATTTGTCTTTGAACGAAAGTGCTAACAAATATTTATCTATCATTAACGATAATTAATTATATGTTGTTATTTATTGATAATTTAGTTCTGGAACAGTAAAGAATGTATAACACACTTCATTTTAGTTTTGAAAGTATATAAATAAAATAAACTAGTTTTGCAATAAGTTAGCCTCATAAAGGTGCTCTTGAAGACGAAAATTTAGAAAAGTTTAGAATATTAGACAAAATTTAGAAAAGTTTAAAAATTTATAATATTCTAAAAGTATTTACAGGCGCGATTTGGCACAAGAATTTGACTCGCATAATTAATACGTAAATTGACTCACAAATTGACGTGGTGATAGGCTGTTAACAGCTGTGAAATAACAAGTTGTTCAGAGATCATACCGAAGTTTATTTTTTGAATTTTTTTCTGAAAATAAAGGTAAGATTGTGAAATGAGAAAAAAGATGATCTAATTCAAGTTTTGTTTAAATTGGCTTGAATAAACTCTTGCTAGAATGCATTCAAAGATATTTTCTTTGTTTAATTTCGTACGGAAACCCACAAACAAAAAGGGAAAGATTATTACTTGAGAAGTTCTTAACAGACTATTTTTCATTTTTTTTTTTTTTTTACATAAATTTGAATATCTTTTGAACACTTTCATCCCTCAGCTAAACTATTTCTTGAGCATACGCTGTAAGCGTTAAGCGCCTTCTTCGTCAATTTACTTTGATATTTTTCTTACAAAATGGGTATTGACTTCTGAACTGCACGTATTTTACTGCGTTGTACAGAGTATATCCAATAAAGGAATTGGAAAGTGGAAAAAGTGTTTTATTTTATATTGAATAAGATTGCAAACACTTATGTTTGCAATTTTAACAAACACATTTGTACACATTTCTTATAAAGAATCTATGCAAATACATGTGTAACACACACTTTTTGCTTTTCTTTTTATAAGGCTGTTGTCAGCGTAAAACAGATCATTTTAGGTGTATTTCAAGTTTCCATTTTATTAATGTAAAAATTATGTTAGACTTTTCCAGGATTGGATCTCACTCAGGAGTTTTTGGGCTATCCAGGAGTTTTTTAGGCTTCCCTGAATTTCTTCGAAACAATTGGGTTCTCTGAATTCTCTGAGAGTTAACATTCATAAGAACACGAGCGTTAGCCCAAAATAAAAACGTTGAATTTTCGCGAAACTTCAGAGAACCCAATTTATTGCGGGGGGGGGGGAGCTCGGATAGTGGAGGTAATTCTCAGAACTCTTATTTATGCTTGCCCCTCCATTTAAAAATAGTCTAGACCTAGTAATAAAATTAGATTCATATTAAGACGCTTACTTACGATTTCGTGAAAAGGAACATTACCGTGAGTCATTGCTTCTTGAAAAACAGTTTTTAGACTTTGGGTGGGGTGGGGTGTGGTGTTAGAACTCAACTGATCTGACGAAAAACTGTCAGGTCAAATAGAAATATTCCAAACTACAATAAGAGTGTTGTAAGTGCAGGGATAGTTTTTTCTAAAATCGAAAAATACATTTTTAAAGCTTATATATGTACAAAATTGAATAAGTATTAATGAAGCACCATGGGCGACCATAAGGGGGGCAAGGGAGGACGCCAGTCCCCCCTGGCTGAATGATGGTGTCATATATTTGTATTAATTTAAAAAAAAAAAATTCTACAGACTAAGTTTTCAAAGAAAAGTAAAGAGCCCTTTTAACCCAAAAATGGGCAGAAATAAAGTTAAATAATCTTCCAAGCGTAAAACTACCACAAATCATTATCAACAATTAAATGAACTTCAAAACGAACAGAAATTATAATAAATAGCCGAGTCAAACTCAAAACGAGCAAAAATTAACATTATTAGGGCTGACAACCCCCATGCCTTCTCAAGAGTTTTTTACTTTTTTAAGTAAAAAAAGGTGAAAACATTTAAATATATTTTGTTTTCAGTAAAGCGCAATTTATGTCCTGGTCTTGAGAAGGCATGGGAGTTATCTGCCCTACTAATGGTCATTTTTGCTCGTTTTGAGTTTGACTCGGCTATTCATTCTAATTTAGCTGCCCTCCAATAAATTTGACTCTTAAAAATGGCTCTTCAAATTCCGATTTCCAATCCAATGAGCCCTCTCAGAAGTTTATGCGACGACCCTTATATAAAAACCTTAAATGCCCTCTGGGTATGCCGTATAACCTTTGCCCTCAGGACTGTGAGGGGTCGTCATCCTCAAAGACATAATTTATGGACTTTTAAACTACGACAAACAAAATAACTATCGTGAAATTTTGACTGGAAGTGTTTGGGGAAATGATGGGCGTGGAGGGGGAATGGTTTCCCTCCAATCACTTTTCTCTATTAAAGAGGGCACTAGCCCTTTCAATTACCAACCGACTGGACCCTTTTCGAAGTTTCTACGACAACAAATGGCCATCTTAAAATTTCTATTAAATGTGTTTCGGGAAAATACAACGTGTGTGTGTATGGGGGGGGGGATATTTGCCCTCTGATCACTTTGACTCTTAAAAATAGGACTATAACTTTTGATTAACAATCCAATGAGCCCTCTTTGAAGTTTATACGACCACCATTTCTATAAAAACCTTTATACCCTCAGGGCGTAACTTACAACCCTTGCCCTGAGGGCTATATAAGAGGGGGGGGGGTATCCTCAATGACATAATTTATAGACCTTTCAAATACACTGAAAAAATTGCTGTCTCAAAAATTACGATTGAATGTGTTTCGGGAAATGATTGGTGTACAGGGGGGGGGCTGGTTGACCTGTAATTACTTTTGTCTATTAAAAAGGCCAGTAGAACTTCTGATTACCAATCAAATGAGCCCCCTCTGAGGCTTATATGACCAACCTTTCCATACAAAACCTTATATCTCCCCAGGGCACAACTTACAATCCTTTCTCTGAGGGTTGTGGGGGGAGGGTTGTCATTCTCAATCCGGACCTTTAAACGACGTTGAACAAAATAGGTATCTGAAAATTTTGATTGGATGTGTTTGAGGAAGTGATTGCCGGGGAGGAGGAGCTGGTTACCCTCCACGTGCTCTTTTTGAAGTTTTTATGACATTTCTTTCTGTAAGAAGTGCCCTGGTCTAAAAAACAAAACAATATATTGTGCCCACATCGCTCTTTACGTAGGCAGCGCTATAGCGCTGCCTATGATATTTTGTCTCGAGATTTCAATTAAACAGCACTGGAAGTACCGATCAGACCAGGTAAGCCTCCCCCCTAAAATTCAGCCTATGGGCGTCCATATGAAGCACTGTAGCTAAGTTATGCTAATGAAGCCGTCTACTAAAACACATTATTCGGAAGGAATTTATGTATATTAGATATGTTAACTATTCAATAGTTTTAACATATATATATATATATATATATATATATATATATATATATATATATATATATATATATATATATATATATATATATATATATATATATATATATATATATATATATATATATATATATATTATATATATATATATATATATATATATATATATATATATATATATATATATATCGCTCCCCTTTAGACTAATGAATATATTTAAAACTATGACGAAAATAGAAAAAAAAATTCTTGATTATTGTTTTTATTTGCATTTCACCCAATCTATTCTATCGTAAGAAAAATCTTTAACCTCATCCTCTTTGGGGTTACTTAGTGTCTAAGACATTTGAACCTTTGGGTTACATCGGCTTCTCAACTTTAATATCAACTATGAGATTATTTTATGATAGCAAAGATCTTGGCTAGTTGCTATCTACAAAAGTTAATTCTTTAGTGTTTACCGCGTAAATCAACATAGGTCATTCTGTCAAGACTCTGTTACACCATTTGAGGGTGGAGATTAGAATATCCTCTTCCCCTTTAGGCTAAAAAATATGACAAAAAGTATACCAAAAATGGAAAATATTCTTTAAAATTGTTTAAAAATTTGCACCTCCTCCAATCTTGTCCAACATTAGAAAAATCTTGGACCCCCTCCTCTTTGGCATTATTCTGTTTTTATAGCATTCCAAAATATTTGAACCTTTGATTTACATTGGTTTATCAACTTCAAAATCAACTATGAGATCATCTTCCCAGTGATATTCCTCTTCATTTTCAACTAATTGTTTCCAACGTCCTATATTTTCTTCAACAGCCTCTCGCATACTTGATAGAGATGGCACAACCCGTTCGATTGACTAAAATAATAAAAAGAAGACAAGTTTAATTCTGTTGTATCCTGATAGATAATAGTATAAGGACCAATAAAAATTTCTACGAGATGTTTTACAAAGAAAAGTAAAGAGCTACATTAAACCAAAAATGAGCAGAAATAAATTCAAATAATTTGAACAGAAACTTAGATGAGTAGGGCTGACGACTCCCGTGTCTTCTAAAAACCAGCAGATAATACACACTTTACTGAAAACGATCCTTATTTCTAGCTGAACGTTTCTTTTTCTCATTATATCAAATAAAATAAAAAACACCATCATAACCAAGACTACTAAAGGAAACCAAATAAGCGTGGATTGGCAGTTAGACATTTATATACATAATGTATTACAGGTAATTAACTTGGTATAAAAAAAAAAAAAAAAAAAAAAAAAAAAAAAAAAAAAAAAAAAAAAACTGTCTTCCTAATTTAGGAACTGAGATAAATGAGCACTGGAACATGGTCTAGATCTTACTCATCCAACAAATCACCTCGGACAAAACAGTATATCCTACCCGATAATCTGAAAATTCAGTCCAACATAGAGCAAAATCAACATTAATAAGAATAAGTCATTGTCCCAAAACCAAGTCATAGCACCTAAGTCTACAAAATTTTAATATTCCACAGGTAATCACCACATATCAGGGCTCTTCAGATGAAAACTAATTGCCTATATAGGTTTCGGTGCTTAAATTCTATTGCCAAGGCAAAATGAGCGCGCCATGCCATAAAACCATATGGCATACCCCTATGTAGTGACCCCTGTGGAATATATATATATATATATATATATATATATATATATATATATATATATATATATATATATATATATATATATATATATATATATATATATATATATATATATATATATATATATATATATATATATATATATATATATATATATATATATATATATATATATATATATATATATATATATAATATATATATATATATATATATATATATATATATATATGTAGTGATATTCATTGGTGAAAATCTTAATAAACTCAGATTTGTTGAAGTTAAAAAAAGGAGAGCACATTTAAAATGCATTTTGTTTTCAGTAAAGTGCAAATTATGTACTTGCCTTTAGAAGCCATTTGTAACACTCCTTCTAATATTCTCTAACAGCCTCACTTCAGTGTCCTAGGTCCTTTTGAACACTAAAGGTCAAACGTAACCTTTCTCCCAATTAGAAATACTATATGTAGACAATGGGCCATTTAAATAACTTAAGAACCTTGCCCTGAGGACTAGCTGGGGGGAAGGGGGTTTGACATCACCAGATACATAATTTCTGGACTTTTCATATATATTGAACAAAATGACTCTCTCAAAATTTTGATTGGATGTGTTGGAGGATAAAGGGGCATGAGCGGGGGCTGGTTGCCCTCCAATCACTTTTGATTCTTTTAAAAAGGGCACTAAATTTTTTAAGTGTCAATCGAATGAGCCTATTTAGAAGTTTCTACGACAGCTCCTTCTATACGAAGTGCCTTGGTGAAAAACATAACACGTTGTGTCTTCATCTCTCTACTTAGGCAGCGCTATTGCCCTACCTATGACAAATATTTATATGGCGGACTGTCACCAGGAATATTCATTTGAAAATTCACTAGCCTTTCACTAGCCAAATTCATTTCAAAATTCTCGAGAATTGGCAACCTCTGCTACTGAATTGAATGGCTCTACCCCAATACTGGCTTAAAAATAGCCTCTATTGCCATAATATTCCGAATGAACAACCCCAGAATAAAAAAAAAATGCATCCAAATTACGAACTTGTTTCTGTGGCTGGGGCCCCCTTTACCCCTGAAAACATGAAGACCCTATCGACATGGAAATATCTGTATCCTAAATCTCGACTATATGCCATGATGTTAATAAGGATTAATATTACAACTATAGCTACATATCTGAAAACAATAATATTAATTTTCCAAAAATGAAAACAATATAGCTGCATAACTGAAAACAATAATAATAATAATAACATAACTGAAAACACCGAAAACGATTACATTTGTTTTTCTTTGATTACTTTGTTTATATGTTTCAGTAACAACCAGACATGTTCCATTGCATATACATTCTGAAACATCTAAATCTCAATTATGCATTTATCGTGTTGTTCTTTAGTTTCAAATCATAAAGTGGCAAATAAGCAATTTCAATTGAATTGAGAAATGCCTAACCGCAGGTTTTTTTGTGCATCAGTTTTGTCTGAAAATTGTTGTGATGCTTGTTGTCTTATGTTTTCTAACCACAGATCTCGTTATGCTTCATATTGTTTCATCTTTATCTCAGAAGTTTTTTCCATGCCTTTTGCTTTAGCTGTTTGGATTCATTCATCCTCTTGTGTAATTTTGCATGACTTCATAGACATCAAAAATATTTATTTCCAGCTTTCCCCCGGGAAATGTATTTTTTCTTCAATTACTTTGTTACATAGTTCAGTAAAAATCAGGAGTATTCCATTGCATATACCCTCTGAAATATCTAAATCTAAGCTGTGTATTAATATAATAATCGTGTTACTATTTAGTTTTGACTCAGAAAGTGGTATTTTAAGTCATAGCGTGGCAAATCAGCGATTTTGATTGAATTAAGAAATTGAAAACTACAGATTACGTTGTCCATCATTTTCACTTGTGATTCGTTGTGATACTTGTTGTCACAAGTCTTTTAGCCACAGATATCGTTGTGCTACATTTTCGTTCATCATTACCTCGGAAACTTTTTCTATACCTTTTGCTTTAAGCTGTTTGGATTGTCTTCTAACCACAGATTTCGTTGTGCAAAATAATCGTTTGCAATTCAATGTGATTCTCACTGTTACTTGTTCCATGTCTTTTACTTTAGCTGTTCGAAGTCATTCATCATCGTTTATAATTTCGCATAAGTCACAGGTACCATTAACAATTCCACCCTGGGAAGAATGATATAATTTGCTCTTTAAATGCAATATGAAGGTTTCTAAATTTAACGTCATTTGCATGAAAAATGTCAAAGTAAGTTTTTCAAATTAAGGCTCTATATGATTTTTTTTTTTTAATTGTGACGTATCTATATAATTTTTTCCAGGCCAGAAGATCTCAAGGTGCCAATTAAAAAAAATTATGAAAATTAAAAAAATTAAGCTGTTTTCGAGAAAAAAACTAATTTTTTTTAGTTTCAATGTTTATTAAAATTTTCTGAAAAGAAAAGGTAAATAGATAATACATTAGTGCCTCAAGGTAAATAGATAAAATCGCGCACTGATAATACCTCAAATCTGAAGACTGCAATGGAATAACTGCTATTCTTTTGATCGCTTAGATGAGTTACCAAATAATTCATACCTTGTACAGGGGTAAACAAACTGCCCGAAGCCAATTGACTTGAAGGCTGGGGAGCTCGTGACCCTTTTCTCTGTCCATTTGTGCATTTGGAACCAAGTTCAATTTGCTCCGTTCTACGTCACCCTGGAATATGAGCGATTTCTAAAGCATGATAATGAAAGCAGTCTTCATCCCGCAAAAAAAAAAAAAAAAACAAGATAAATACTAGAATCTGGAAAACAAGGACCGATATTCTATCTCTTTTGTTTAATCACTCATTCCATTCCAAAAGTAGTTACTGGGCTATCGGTCGTAGTTAGTAGTTATTTTTTGAGTTGATCAGTTACTTAGCTACTGTACCGTGAGCAAATGTGATATATTTAAAACACAAAAATAAAGTTCCTTCTTTCTAAAGATAACTCCGACTTCCCCTAATTAAGTTAAATCTAGTTTCAAAAATGAAAAGTCCTTAATCAGCAAAGAGAAAAATTGCAGTTAGCCTCAGACAAAGAACGGCGCTATCCAAGCTTTGGATTTCGCTAAGACAGGGGGCAATAAAAAAGATGCTACGCACAATATTTCTAAGGAAGTTTAAATGATAAGAACCGTGTGAACGTTTGAATCATCAGAAATATCTAAAACAATTTATTGAACGAAGGGTTCGCATCCTTGGGCCACTTGAGCCAATTGCGAGCCAGTTCTTACAGCGCAAGACAAAAAAACTACGTTTGATAGTGGGGTAAAAGTGCTTTTTGAAGGTATTCGTAAAGGAGAGTCAGGACCATTTAGACAGAATTATTTTGACGTTCAAGCTTTGCAATTCTTTGATTGTTGTATCTCAGTCACCGTTGTGTCATTTGAAGTGACCTACTGCTGTTCACCTAAATATGTACGTCTGAATAAATCTATTGCTTTTTACCTGTGTTTATTTCATTTTATATGTCTGTATCTAGCCCAATGCCAGCTAATTAGTTCGCATGACTCCAAAGGCACGTTCCCAAGGAATCTGATCTCCAGATAGCACGAGGAGAAGTGGTCACATCTATATGGCTACATATTTATATGGTCACATCTATATCACATCTATATGGTCACATCTATCATCGCTACAAATGGCACGGTCGGAAATTGGAGGAAAACTTGCGAACTAGTTAGGCTATAAACCTAGCAATTTAAATTTCATAATTGGAACGATACAGACATATAAGTAAAGTTATTAGGCCTATTGCCGCTAAGCTACTACAGGGAAACCCTTTAGATATCTCATAGGAGATAATAGCCTCCCCCAAAATAGGTTAAGTGAAAAAATAAATTTATTTTGAATTGATTCGGAAAAAAAAAATGTCGGACGACCTCAACGATTTATTAATGGTGCAGAAGTTGGTCGCGAAAAATATAGAAATAGCAAAATCCATCCCGGAGTACAATGGTCAATCAGATATTGACGAATTTAATATCCAATTGGCCCAGTTTGTACAACTAACAAAAACAGAGCTAGAAGCGTTAGTCGACATGCTCCTACTACGATTAAAAGGCCAGGACTTAACCTTTCTAAAACAGATTAAACATACCATAGGCAATAACGCAAACTTGCCAATAAATACGGTGGACAAATTGTTAAAAGCATTTAAAGATAGATTTATAGAAACCAGTTCCATAAATAAATTAAAACACGGAACGGTGTGCTTCGACTATTCACAAAATATAAGAGAATATCTTGATAATATACGCATTTCGGTAGAGGCAAAATACGGAACAGGTTCAGGAGAACTGTATGACAAAGTCATACTAAATACCTTTTTGAAAGGGCTACTCCCAAAACTGTACAGAGTGGTAATATCCAAAAATATTCAGACGTTGGATCTCGCAGTTCAGGAGGTAGAGCGATTGATCGAAGTCGATACGATGGTCGCAAATCACAATAAAGCAAAAATAAATAGCCTAGTCGATTCAAATGCGAACATTAACTTCAAGGGCGATCAGGCGTCTCCCAATTTCATTTCAAGGGATAACTCCCCAGTGCCACAAAGAAATAAAACGCAAGAACCCGCTAGGCAGAAAACAGTACGTTTTCAGCCTGTCAAACAATCCAATTATGAAAATAACCATACAATAATAAAATGTTATAATTGCAATAGACCTGGGCACATCGCGAGAGAGTGCCATTATGTCCCCAACCGCATACCAAGAATTGTTGTCGGCAGTAGGCAAAATTATAGCAACCATTTGTTCGGAAGAACAAATTTTAGCGCCGATGGTGCACTAGGCTATAACTAGGGAAGATTGCGCAAATCAGTACCTTACAACGCGTACCAACAAAATTTTTATACCCCTCCTCCCAATAGACAAATTAATTACCAATTTGAAAACCCAAATACTCGCCAAAGCCAATATAATGCAAGAATGCTATATAGAAATCATGAAAATTTGCCGATGGGAAATAAACATTTTGCAAGCCAACGGCATTGGCAGTCAGTGCCAGCAAGCGGCACTGACACAGGACATCCACGTTACCATAATAATACATGGCGAAGGCAGACAGGCGTAAATCAATTAGAAATGCCTACGGAAACTCATACGTCTGAATATCTATCACAGGCGCCGACACATGAAATAAATCCTCAGGGAAACGTTTCAGGCCCCACAGAAATATAAATTGGACCCAGAGGGTGCTCAGAATATTTAATAGGTCCGAAACAATGGAAGTGCCGTCTTCTAGTGATAGTATTAACAAGTTACCTATATTTAAGGATTTTTGTGTAGAAAACGTTTACTTTAAGGCTTTAGTTGACAGCGGAGCTACAGTTAATATTATAAGCTGATGCATATTTAATATGTTGCCTCTGCATATTAGGCAACAAAGAAATTTTAATAATCCCAATTTAACTAGTGTGACAGGGCATAAATTGGATGCAAGAGGTTCAATTTGCCTAAACGTAAAAAGGGACAATAGGATCCTCCCAACAAATTTTATAATATGCGATAACTTTCCGTACGAAGCAATTATAGGCGCAAATTTTTTAAGGTACAATAGAGTACTATTAGACGTAGCAAACGAGAGACTCGTCTACCCGGCTAAGGTAGGGGAAGAAATTTCTACCTTAAGAAATCGTAACAGAGGTTACGAAGACAACGCAAAGGTAAACAAAATTTCTGACAGTATAATGTCGCAATCTTTTGAACCTCATGTCTCGCAAGGAGGAAAAGGAATAATCAGAAACTTGTCCAATTATTCTGAAAGACATTGCAGAGATGAAGTAAATTTAAATATTAAAGTATTGAATCCACAAAAATAAAAATAGGAGATATGCGACAGTACAGGTCGAACGAAATCAAGAAAATAGCGGAATTATGGAAAAAACATAGTAAAACCCAACGTGACGCCACAAGATGCCGCAATGGCGCAGCATAGCGTCAGTATGAATCTAATAAACAATGAAAATAAAGAGAAATATTACGGATTCTAGATAATGAAAACAAAAGTGCCTCCCAAAACGATGCAAAAAATTCAAATATCACAGATGATTGAACCAGTGGTTAGCAAATCCGAAATATGGTTTGCGACACCATCAAACGAAATTCCTGAAAATCTACTATGTGATATCTTACGATATCTTACGACAGAGGAGAAGGTTTTATTTTTGGTAACTAATAACCACGAAAATGATACAATTACAATAAAAAAGGGGACGTGTTTAGTTCAAATCCAGGTTTTAACGGAGAATGATTTTAATAGATGGGAAAATTCTAAAAGAAACCTAGTTAACGGCATTAAAACTTCAAATAACAAATATCCTTTAACTAAATCGCAATTTTTAAACAAATTTAATATGGATCATGTTACGGACTTGGAACTTAAGAACAAATTATGCGAAGTATTATGGAATTTTAAAGATGTGTTTACCGCATCTGAAGGTGACATCGGACTGATACCATTTTATGAACACTCAATTTTAACGACTGGTAATCCCGTTGCAAAACAGCCATATCGTGTGCCATATAAGCACAAAGAATGGTTAAAAAATAAAATTCATGAATTAGAAAAAAAAGAAATTATACGCCCAAGTATAGTCCGTATAGTGCACCAGTGATCTTAGTACCAAAGAAGAATGGTGACCTTGGACTCGTAGTAGACTATAGAGCCCTCAACAAACAAGTAGTTAGCGATAAATTTCCTTTACCAAGAATAGATGAAATTCTTGACTCTATTTCAAGCAAAAACAAAATCTTTACTTCTTTGGACCTTACCCAAGGCTACCAACAAGTGAAAATAGCCGAAAAAGATGTCCATAAAACTGCATTTTCAACATGTAAATGTGGTTCATATGAATAATTAAGGGTACCTTTTGGACTTAAAACAAGTTCAAGTGCGCTATGTAGACCCCTATTACACCTGTTAAGAGGATTAAAGAATATAATTCATTTTGCTGATGATGTCATATGCGTGGGATAAAACACTGAACAACACTCAGCAACATTAGCTAAGGTCTTCGAGAAGTTCAGACAGGGCAATTTAAAATGTCGGCCTGAGAAAGTAAATATATTTCAACCTAAAATTAAATTTTTAGGAGTAGTAGTGACACAAGGAGAGGTGTCCCCAGACCCTGATAAAATAAAATGTGTTGAAAACCTCAAACCCCCTAGAACTATGAAAGAATTAAGGGGAATATTAGGTCTTACTGGCTACTTTAGAAAATTCGTACGCAATTACGCCCAAATTGCGAAACCCCTCACGGAATTAACTAAAGGGAACTCCCAAAATGTTACCTGGTCCCAGGAAGCTCAAACTTCCCTAGACCGTCTCAAAAAAGGCGCCCACTTCTGAACCAATATTATCACTTCCTGATTTCGAAAACGGACAATTTGTGGTCACAACCGATGCTAGTTCAAAAGGCATTAGGGTTATTCTTTCGCAAATAATTCCCATAGGAAACCCTGATCCTTTACAAGGACCTTCTAATAAAAAAAAATAGAAAAAGTTATATGCTATTCGAGTAGAACCTTATCAAAAGCGAAAGTAGTTATTCCGCCACAGACTTAAAATTATTATCTATAATCCACCACTTGGACAAATTTAGACACTATTTAATTGGTAGAAAATTTATACTACGATCAGACCATAAAAGCTTGCAGTACCTGCGCACATTTAAAAACACCCCGGGAATTCTAGCTAGATGGATTATGAAAATCCAAGACCTAGATTACGAATTTGAACATTTAAAAGGTAAACAAAACGCAGCTTATGACTTTTTGAGTAGATACCCAGAAAATATTCCGTCAGAAGCTGAGGAAAATGAAGTTAACGCTATCAATGCTACGAGCAAACATAAATGTAAGAAAAAAAGTCAAAGACACAGTAAAGGAAAATAAGGTTAACTATTGTCCCTTGTCTTTATAAAATATAAAAAGAAAGCAAAAAAAGGACGAAATGTGTTCAGCGCTTGTTAATTATTTTGTGAATGACGATGCGTTACCGGATAAATTCAAAACTCTCAGAAAAGAGATAGATAATTTTTACTATGATCTTGATGAACAAATTCTATGTAGAATCGTGACCGCTCAGACAAATAGAAACCAAACCTCAATAATACCTGTATTACCACAAAACTTAATAGTACCTGCATTTGACTATTTTCATTCAGATATAGGTGGACATTTAGGAGTAATGAAAACTTTCCATAAATTAAAACAATATTTGTTCGTGCCGTCGGCAATGACAAAACTTAAAGAATTTGTAAGTACATGCGAAGCATGTAACTTAAGAAAAATCCCCCAGGCTTATCCTAATCCTACAATGGGAAGAGTCCCGGTAGCAAAATATCCCTTCGAAATTATCTCATTTGACTTATACGGAACAAGTGGAGGCTTGCCTGTTTCCAGCAGAGGCCATACTTGTATTCTTTCGGTTATAGATCACTTTTCAGGATTTACTTTTGCAAAAGCATTGAAAAACCAAGATGCTTACGCCACAAGTAAGGCGTTAGCAAAATTATTTTTAAAATTTGGCATTCCTAATAAAATTTTGAGTGACAACGGAAGCAATTTTGTTTCAAAAGTAACAAAAGACTTAATGAGTTTTCTTAATATAGAGAAAATGGTGACAGCTCCGTACCACCCACAAGCTAATGGTAAAATAGAAAATAGGCATAAAATATTCTCGAACGTATTAAGTATTTATACAAAAGACAATAGGAGCGACTGGGATCAATTCTTACCTTATTTAACTAACGTAATCAACACTGCTTATTCAGAAACAACCAAATACAATCCATTTTATTTACTTTTCGGTCGTGATTTTAGAATGCTGTATGATGAGATTATTGAATCTCGGCAATATTATAATAACTCGGAGGATTACAAACAAGAATTCATAAATAGGATGAGGAAAACTTATAAAATAGTTAGGCAAGAGTTGGAAAAATATAAAAGAAACCATGAGCTAAGAAACTAACCCAAAGTCAAGGGGAGTATAGATTTCAAAGTAGGAGACTGCGTCTACCTAAAGAACGAGGCAAAAACCGAAGGAAAAAAACTTTCCAACAAATATTCTGGACCGTATAGAAAAGTCAAAAAGTACGATAACGATTATACTTTTAAAATGGAGAACCCCGATAGTGGAAGAACTTACAATGCTCATGTTAGCCGAATAAAAAGAGCCAAATTTCCAGAGAGATGGGTATCACATCCCTCCTCTACTGATTCGTCAGATGCAGAAATGAGCCCCCTAAATCAAGATTGGCGGAACTAAAACCCTTTAATTTTAAACAAGATTATTTTGAAGATGACAGTGATGAGGAAAACTTTGAAGAATTTTTAGCAATGAAAAATCTAGATATTCCAAAGAAAAAATCCCTAATACCAGTAAGAATAAAAACGCCAAAAGGCTCAAAAAGTTCATCATCAGAGAGCGCAGGAGAATTGGATTATACAATACCTCCAAAAACCCAATTTTTCCCCGATAGAATTTCGACCCCTTGTCCCCCCAAAAAATTTCCAGACGATATGGTTTCCCCTGCATCACCAATAGAAAGGCCCCAGTCATTGCAGGAAGAATTAAACAGAGCTGTAGAAACCCCCAGTATTACTGTAAAGAAAACTCCCCCCAAAGATTTAACTAAAACAAACCTGCGAGAAGCTGTGGATTTAATAAATTTCCCCATAAACACGAGTCAAAGTACAGTGCCCGAGAATAAAACTCGCAAGGATGACCAGCAAGGACAATATCACGATATAACTGTGTCCATGGTCAAGCCTAAACAGTGGACTTCATGGAGGGAAACCCTAGTGAAAAAAATGCCCCACCCCCCTGAGGACATGGCATTCAAACAGTGGAGGAACCCCGCAAAAACTATTGATTCCTCCCAAAGCTCTCAAGAATCTTTCAAATCTCCCGAGTTGAAAACTCAAGGCGAGGACTTAGAGGATAAACCTTCTACTTCCAGAGGAGTAGAAATTTACGAAGAAAGGGCAGGTGATACCTCAAAAAGTGCCACCTCTAAAAGTTCTAATCCGGATTCGTCAGAAACTAGTTCCGAAGAGTCTGACGGCGAATCAGACCATATAGTAGTTAAAGACATAGGAAAATCAAGACCGACTTCAGCAGCCTTACACGCGAAACAAACGAAATTAAAAGGGCAAGAATTTTTGAACAAACAATACAAAAAGTTTGATCTTATTTCGCAGGCAGAACCGAAAAAGAAAAAACCGCAAGAAACAGAGGAGAAAATAACGACACAGTCAGGCAGAACGGTTAAAAAACCTGACAGATGGAAATATCCCTAATTAATGTAAAGACAAATTTCAAATCCCTTATGAAAATCAACTTGTGATCCACCATAATAAATTTAACAGTGTGCAAGTAAAGTTAACCAAGTCAATATTAATGAAAAAAAAATAATAATACGAGTGATGTCAAAACATTGGTGAGCAGAGAGAAAGGTTGGAACAGAAAATAACCAAAGCTAGGAAGCTCGTGGTCGACTGAGAACGACAAGTGGTGTTGGACCACGTTTTGTGGGAAGCCTGGGGAGGAACTCAAAGCCCATGCAGCTTTTAATTTGTTGGGTTTTGGCTTTTGGTTCCAAGAGAAACTGTTGGAACTTTATCTTGTTATAATAATACAGAAAGAATAGACCCAAGTTACAAAACAGAATTGCTGTTACAAAATGTGGGTACGATAACCATAAAACAAGGGTGTCGACTCGTAACCAAAGAGTCAACTGTACGAACGCCGTTAATTACCACGAGCACAAAGATAATCAGTCTCAAAATAACCAACTTCAAGGCAATTAACCTGTTGTACACTATACCCAATATAGAAAACGAGGAAATGAAAACCTCGATATGGTCCAAAATAGAAAAGAATAAAGGGACAATAAAGCTTACAAAAATAAGAGAAGTATTAGATTCCCAGATTCCCCTATTTACAAATGAAGACCAGAGATTAACGTATGTGGATAATAGATACGGATTGTTCCCAACCAATTTCTGGTGGAACATGCTACTGGCCGTATGTTTCGTATTCGCGACTTCCCTGACCATAACAACCCTATTGAATTGTAATTATGGAAAAATTCTGAGACTAAGAAGGCGAAAACCAAGAGAAGAACACGGGGAAACGGCTGAAATGCAGAGGTTAAAACCGGATCCCCATGAGAACGTCTAAGCCAAGAAAAAGGGAAGACATGAGAAAACGAGTGGGTATAGAGGTCTCCACTCGTCCTTGCTATGTCTTATTCCCTCATTGTAAGGTTGTTTACGTAAAACCGCGTGGTTATGACGCTGCAACATGCGTTTCTTAAACAGCACGGACGTGCGTGAACAATGCAGGCATGAAATATGTTGTAAAATGAGACCTCAAAACTAATCATGTAGTATAAACTCTGATTAAATGATTATTTTAAATCTAATGTAAAATTAGCTAAGTGTTGAAAGAAGTTAAAATAAAGTGTATGTAGTAGCGTATATTAGAAAGCATAATAAGAGACCACACTTAAAGTTAAAGAATTAATCTGTTATATCGTCGTTAGGCTATAACAACTTGAAGAAACTTCTATGTATTGAAGTTCCCGATGGGAACCTTACATATAAATTTCAACGACCATCATAAAAATTTCGTTTTGTGTACTAATATTAGTGTATTTATTTAACTCTGTCTCGTAGCGTAAAATTCATGTACCCAATCGATACGTGACTTATTTGTACTATAAGTATTTACTTTAAAGAACGTGTGATTCTGCCTCGTTATTTTTATTACAGGAAGTGGACCGAAATATTGGATATCGATCATTACAATGAGTTTCCCAGTGCAGATACAACCTAGTAGCATCTATTTTCATCATACCTCAACCAACGAAGAGTACTCACCATAGACTCCAGGCAATTTTCATCCCAGCTACGTGTACGAAAACAACAGTACCTATGATCGTTGTTCCCTCGACCATGAACCATATTACGTATCAGGTAACATTATATTTGAACCTCAGTATCCAGTGCACTATCGAACTATACAATCACATAAATTTTGAGAACCCCATCGATCAGTACAAGAGATAAGTACATAAATATCGCCTTTGATAATCATTATGGACCCATATACCATATGACCGTATAGTTATTATATTTTATGACCCCAAAACCTATTTACGTGTCACAGACTTACGCGTCGAATCCCTTTCGGCCATCTCTCGGAATCCATCCTATCCCCTCTGTGAGGAAAGTTCATATCTCTGTTATCCCATAAATGTTACGAGATAAGTTCCGAAAAATGAACCTGGAAACCAAAATTAACCCCAGTGACCATCCCCCAGTGACAATACGCCCCTCCCACAAGTTAAAGACAATATGTTGAAGGAGTCACTATAGTTTTATGTCGACCTGTTCCAAATCCAAACTTCAATTCCCCCTTGATTAACCTAGGAATCACCGCAAAGGTTAATAGACGCAAGCCATGAGCTAACAATTTTATAAGAGACACAAATGAACAATTTTAGACGAGAATAAATTCTCTATGTGCCTCAAAATATCCCAAAAATGATATGCTGAGAAGAAAATAAACGGACTCCCAGTGTTCGACCCCTTAATGATAAGGCACCCTATGAACTATCAAAAAGCAGGTGAGAATGAACTCTGATAGCATATTCCCACACCTGTAGTTGGAAGCATCATTTCCCATTTGACAATTAGAGAAAGCTTGTCGTGCGAACACAATTGTGCTTGAACTGTCCCATGAAGAAACCATAACGTAAGTGCTTTAAAAATTTTGCCAAGACGAAAAGAGTGAAGGACAATAATTTACAACAGAAGGATTGAGTACGTTAAGGACTCGAATGGTGATGAAATAGATGTGAATTTACATAGGTTACTTCTTAATAACTTTATGTTAACTATATGTTACCTCCAATATCCTATCATTAACGTTGCGTAGCAAACATCCCCAGTGAAAGTGTTTTAATGTTACCAGTGAACATGGTAAACCAAATATTGTGTGTTTTAAATCGTTCTTGTATGTAGTGTTAGATGTCCAGATAGAGTTATGTGTGGCGTTGTCGAGCTATTCATTTAATGTAGCGTAGACAGAAAGTAGTGTGCCATATAGACAGCAAAATAAAAAAAAAGCCTTGTAAAAAGTGAATTCGAAAAAACCTTATGTGGAGATGGAATAGCCCCAACCTTGTTGGAAATGTAAAAGTAATCAGTGTTAGATGTAGAAAAAAATTTTTTTTTAGTATAGTAGCTAGCCTAGAACCATGAATAATCTTAGTCTGGTAGATGAATTTTAGATAGGGATGTAGAATAAAATAAGAAAAGTAATAGAGAAAATTTTTAGCACTCCTGATTAAGCTATAACATAAATATAAAATAATTATGTAGAAGAAATAGTTAATAAATTGCGAATATTTCAAAAGCCCAAAGGCAAGCAAGTCATAATGACGGGACGTCATTAATTAATGGGACAGGTAATATGTTCCGTGAGCAAATGCGATATATTTAAAACACAGAAATAAAGTTCCTTCTTTCTAAAGATAACTCCGACTTCCCCTAATTAAGTTAAATCTAGTTTCAAAAATGAAAAGTCTGAAAAATGAAAAGATTAAAAATGAATAAATAAACATAGTAAATAATAAAAACTGAGCTACTGAGTGAGAGAAAAGTAAAAAATTGGAAGTACAGAAGAAATTAATAAGATGTGGAAAGGAGGCTCTGAAAACAATTGCTGAGAATCTTGAAAGAGACGCCAGACGATATAACAATAAAATATTGTGTCTGCAATAAAACAAAACAATGAATGGCAGTAGTCAATTTTAAACTGTCACATATAAAGAAGGAGTCAGGTATCAATTAGTCACACCGACACTTGTATAATTTTTCTTTATTTTCGGCTACATTTGTTAATCCATTTTAAACACAATTTAATCTAATTTTGATTTTATCATTCATTTAAAATTATTTTCTTTTAAGTATCTTTCAATTTGTAAGTGTTTTTTAGTTTTTTTAAGTTTTTAATTGAGTTCTATTATGTCTTACTTTTATAAGCATTTTTGTGGTTTCTAGCCTTTTCCGCATAAAAGTAACTTATTTTATTAAGTTGCAATATGAAGAAAATTCATAAATACAATCACAAATGACTGGCAGCGGTAGTTCTGTGGAATGAAGGCTGATAGGTGGCAAAACATCGAGCTTTTTTGCCATCCATTGGTGGTCATAGGAACAACCGAACTTCCTGGATTTGGGAGTGAGGAAGTCATAATTTTTTTTTTCAGGAAAACATACTTTTATTGGAAGAACCAAAGAGGGAAGCTCTAAAAAAGTTTAGTGAACTTGTAGGATTCAGAAACTGAAAAGAAGCAGTCCACGTAAGATGGACTGAAGATACCTCCACATAAAGATAAGTCCACGTAAACATGGGATTAACACCTCAATTAGTAATAAAGAAAATTCATTAATTTCTTAAAGTTTTGGATTTCATAGTTTCAACAATAATAATATCTATTATTTTTATGTTTGACTTAATTTCAATTTCTGCTCGTCTTGGTTTATATTTAATTGTTGGGCTCTATTTAATCTGTTTAATTATTTGGTTTCCGTTCGTTTCTTTGGTTTCTATTTAGTTTCCATTCGTTCTGGTTTGGCTCATTATATAGTTTTGCTTCTGCGTGTTAAACGTTTTAATTTCGCCATGGCGCATTGTATATTGCCATGGCACCATGACAATGTTGCCTGGCTTATTAAATAGTTTTGCCTCTCCGGCTTTTACGTTTTAATGTTTCCTTGGCTCATTTATAGTTTTGCCTCTCCGGCTTTTACGTTTTAATGTTTCCTTGGCTCATTTTATATTACTTTGCTGCCATGGCGATCTCGCCTTGCTCATTGTATGGTTTTGCTTCTGCTTTTATACGTTTAAATGTCGATATGGGCGTATTCAGAGGGCGGGGGGGGGGGGGGGGGGGTAGGGGGCTTGAACTCGCCCCAAAAATGTTTGTCCAAAACGTAAAAATGTAACAGAAAAGAATATAAATAAATTTTGTTGCGTTTTTTCATGTTTTTTTTTGTAACCCCGCCTCCGAAAAACAATCCTTTTTTACCCCCCCCCCCCAAAAAAAAAAAAAACCTGGATACGACCCTGAATGTCGCTCCTACCTTGTTGTTTGAAGATATTGTTCCTGGAAAGTATAAAAAAAAATTGTTCGTTGTTGTTCGAGTACCAGGGATCCGAGGTTTGTTTGTATAAAAGAAAGACAGTTTTGTTTAATCTTTTCTGTAAAACAATATAAATTTCATTTTATTTTGTTCACCAAACCTTTTTACATATTTATACTGACAGATTATTCCACACACTGGATGACCAAAGTAAAAAACATTTTTACTCATAAGTCCTCAGCAAAATTTATTATAACTATTCCAAGTGTTTGTGACGTTAGTCATATGAACATGTTTTTCCAAAATTAAGGCTCTAAAGAATTTTTTCCTTATTCTTGAACCATCTAGATTCTTCTTTTTTTACACCAGAAAATGGTGGTGTGCCAATTCTCAAAATAATTATACTGTCGCGTAGAAAAAAATTACAGATATAAAATTATTGCTCACTAAAAAAAAAAAAAAATCTTGCTTTGGATGTATGAATGTATATTTAGAAATAAATACATTTTTTTAACCTTTTCTGCTTAAAAGCTGACATTGTGATTAAAAATTGGGGCAGATTTAGAACTTTCAATTAGTGTTTTCGACCAACAGTATTTTTGTGCAATGAAGAACGATAGGTTGCAGAAAATTGTGCTTTTTAGTAACCTGTCTGGGTTATTTGTTCTTAGCACCATCAGTGTAATTATCTTGTGCCGCCTGAGTACATGGCACACCGCCAACAGTGCCACTACTGAGGGTACTAGGGTATAGTAGAGTGGCCCATGGTCTCTCGTGGACTATTCCACCATCAATATTCGTAATCTAATTGGACGCCAAGGTTACTCCTGAAGCCATTATTGTGAGTTCTCTGGCACCAGTATTGGTAACCTCTGTAGACACTGCTGTAAGGTCCCACGGTATAAAGCCCCAATTTCGACTTCTAAATCTCTTACTTTCTCCCAGGAAAGATATCTAAAATAATACAGGACTCTGCCCCTGTACCAAATTTACCTTCTCTCTCTAGGCTCTACCTAGGCTAGTAAAAAAGAAGTCAAATTAGAAAGATAAACCAAGCTCACTATTCAGATCAAAATCAAAAAACGAACTTTCCTTCAACAGGACAAAATAAAAACACAACGAGGCACAGCTCATGGAGACCGACCAGTCCTAAACCTCAGAGGGTGTGACGTAAGGCTACGCGTCATCCTTAATGTGTGAATCTATCCTCCCTCTTACCCCAGTCCAATTTCAGCCGTGTCTAGCCGTTTAAGAATATATTTTGGTTCGGGATGACTCACCCTAACTACGGAGTTTCTTCTCAAGGCTAGTAACCAGCCTGCGAGAAATCGTCCGAAATTTTACGCAAAAAAGGAAGGCCGAAAGGTTACAAAGTATTTAAGAATAAAGAGGGTTGGGATGAAACAGAGATTCCCCGAAACGTGAATAACTTAAATTAGTAAAGGAAACAACAAAAAGGGCATTTGTCTGATAATTAGGGTAACGGTCTCTACAAAGGGCCAATCGAAAAACAGGAGGTCCTCAAGATGAATGGGAATAGGTCGCAAGTAACAAATTAAAGGAAATAGGAAGTTCATGAGGCAGAAAAAAGAGTGAAGCTTAGAGCCTCTTGGGTGGACAAGGAATTTGCGCAGCTGTGTAAGCCTCATGGGGCTTGATTACCAGTGGTAGTAGTATAAGTTTGTTCATTTTGCAGAGGAGGTTGTAACATATCCCACCTTCATAAATAACAGTTATTTTCGAAATGTGTTTGGTTTATGTTAAGAATGTGTATGAATGTTTCTTTAGTAAGTACTAAATTAAAAATAAAAAAACAACAGACATCCTACCTGACGAAAAAACTCCGCTGTTACTCTTGCTGCTGCCTTCCTTTGCACATCCCATGCTTTTGTAGATGTCGCTAAATCAGCTGCCGTCATCAACACTGAACGTAGTAAGCTTGAGCATTCCTCGTCAGTTTTCCAGTCAATAAATGAACTATCTGACGATTCAATAAGCAAAGCAAACTTCTCACGGTATCTAGAATTAAAAAACTAAAACGACACGACTTCCATCTGTATAAATAATGAATTTGGCCTATTGCCAAATAAGGATGTAATATTTTTTCAGGGGCTCCTAAGAGCCAAATGATCCAAAATGGAGCTTAATGAGTGAGTTTAAACACTGATCATATAACATTACAACCTTGAACGGGAAAATTTGATTTGGCGTCAATGGGTGTTTTCTTCAAGAAAAACCACAGCACTCCCTCTTATCAATACTTATATTACCGCTTTCTAGCCAATACAGCTATTTACTACATTTCGTAAGAAAAACAATCAAGTTTCTGTATGAAAAGACCTAAGGGGGGGGGGGCTAAGGGGAAAAAGGTTTTGTTTTTATGTAATTAGTACTCTAATGGTGATCATGGTGCTAAAATAGAACTTGAACTCCAAAATTTCCAATGCTAGCCTTGTAAGTGGAAAAACTTTCTTTATTTATTAAATTGTCAAAAAATTCCAGTGATTAAAGGAATCATTCAATTTTGGGAATAGTCCTGCGGGAGGGCGAGGGGGATGGACTTTTTCGTTATGTGTTAAAGTATAGACATTACGTATTCGGATTGAAACTGTTTATGCTAAACTGCTTTAAAAATTTGCAAAATGTTTGTATCGGGTGAGCTTTGATGTAAAGAGCATCTTTTTTTAAATAAACCTTGTCACTGGCTCCATGAAAATTTCTCAGTTGGTTTTAATGGTAAATAATGAAACTACTACAAGTGATTCATTGTAGCACCAAGGTGCATGCCATCAGAGCTGCACCCAGCACTCCTTGACCCCAATTTGGTAACCTGAGTCTTTCAGTGAATGAAAGAATAATGAAAATTATAGAAACTGTCTAAAATGAGCTAATTCTTTTTGAAAATTTATTTACCAAAAAAAGAATAAAAAAATAACAAAGAAGAAAACAAAACCAAAGGGAGAAGATTTGTAGGTTATTATTTTACTGCCGCCTTGAGGCTTGAGGTATTAACAATTTTAGATATTATCTATTTACCATGACGTGTTGAGGTATTATCTATTGACCTTTTCCTTTTTCAGAAAATGTTAATAAACACTATGACTGAAAAAGAGGCTTTTGAAAATTATGAGATAAAAAAAATATTCTAGAAATTATCTAAAATTGTTTTTTCTAGATTGAATCTAGAAAAAATTATCTAGATACGTCACAACTTTGAAAAAAAATCACTTAAAGCCTTATTTTGAAAAATTCACTTTGGACACATTTTTCATGCAAATGCCATCACATTTAAATACCTTCATATTGCAATTTGAAAAAAAACTACATTATTTTTCCCTGGGGTGGAATTCCATGGGGAAGATTCCAATGAAGAATTATGATTCCATTTCATCAAACATTAAATTCAATATTCCCTGTTTTCCATTTGCTTCAACAGTAGAAAAGTATCAAAATTAAATGCAAGCATGGCTAATTGTGAAAATTGTCTTTCCCAAGCTTGATGTCACTTGTATAGTCCTCTATCTACGAGCTCTGACTGTGGCACTTATTGATGAAGATGCTACATGGAGAAACTGATTTATCAATTAAAATTCCGAAAAGAGTTGTTTTACCGTTAAAACCAAAAAAAAGTATTTTTTGAAATCTAGGGGGAGGGGAGAAGGGCCAAATATATGTTTTTTATGCTTATCACCCTCACCAGCTCGTGCCATTGAGCTCTGAATCGCTTTTGGAAAGTTTTCCTGACAACGGAAAAGATGGCCATACCAAACGTATTCTAATCTTAAGTCTAGTTTTGTTGTAGCACAACAAAAACTCCCCTTGTGGCACACTAATGGTGGTATATTGAAAATTACCTTATCACATATTTCTTCCCCGCTGTTAAAGAAAAATAATAAAACTCAGAGCTGATGCCATTAGATCTAGATATCACTTGATTTTTAGGATTTTATAAGGTTTCCTTGTTGTGTATTTCACTGCTTCTCTTCTTCTCCTATGCTTTGTTGTTTTTCTTATGCTACATGACATGTAATAAATTTGAATAATAACAACAGGGTTAATAACGGTGTCGACCGTGTTGCGGAGCTTCTGAGACTAGTATGCAATACTGTGGCCTACTACTGCTAATTTTGTCCAGCGATTAGCTGCTAATCTTCCTGTCCGGTTTCTAGCCATCAGCCAAGGTATTTTTTGAAATATACTCCCAAGATTTGACAGGCTTTCCCAGTAATAGCTTCCGAGACCATGCCCGAGGGATCATTCTCCCTACATGCTTAAAGTCTCGAGTATGAGAATCTAAAGGGAGATTAGGTTCTCTTGCTTATGCCAGTTCTTAGAATCAAGTGCCACTTTCTGCTCATGGCTGGCAAGCGTTGGTGGGTGACTCTCCTGTCTCTTTCGAGGGACCAGTTTTACCTGACTAAGCAGACCTAAAGCTGTCAGGTAGGACTCATTGGATTGGGGAAAACAATGATGGGCACCTTGAAATTACCAAAGAACACCATTGTATAAAGAGGGGGAGAACAAAATTGGAAAGTCATATATTAAAATACCGCACCTGAAAAAGCTGCAATGACCCAGCAATTATTGGCGCTGTAGTATCTTAATTTTTTTTTTTTTTTGGGGGGGGGGGGTAGAGACCACAGGAATTTGTAACACTTAGGCTGAGTTTTATGAGCCCACCCATAGTTGTAACAAAATAAAATGGTAAAATAAACATGGCAAATTTATTCCACTATGCCGGCTAATTTTACGCTTTGGCTGTTTTGATTCTTTATTTGGTTGTTTTGAATTTATTATTTGGCTATTTAATTTCTCATTTAAAGTATTATATGAAAAGGGGTGTCTTGAAGATTGTTCTTTGTTAGTGTGTGGGGACGTATGAGTAGTAGATTTAGCTCTAATTTCAGTTTGCATTATAATCACGCTGGGGTGGCACCTCTGCTTTTCTCTTCCTTCTCTCTGTCTTTTCTTTTCTCTTTTTTTTTCTTTTCATTTTCTTTTTGATTTACTTCTACTGACACATTTATCACTACTATAAGCCTCATTTTGTTTTAATTATGTTTTTAATAAGCTTTTAAGTCAGAAAATTAATGACTTTTAAATAAGAACTCCTCACATAATCAGACCTAACTTAATGTTATCGTTAATTATAATTAACCTTTAGTGACTGGATGACTTTATATTCACTAAATTAGTTATCAATTTTTAGCATATATCGATTGAAGACAAAAGCACATAGAGATCCCTAAAACCGTTGCTTATTTCTTTTTTTTTATATTAGGAAGTAATTCAGGACACCTCATTTCTGAACGGGAGAAAAGTGCCAGTCACCATTTGGCAATGGAAAATGAGTCCGGCCGACAAGAACACCTAGTGTAAATTATTGTGAATACGCCAATTAAAATGAAAGCTATTAGATTATCAACCTTCCTTCCATTGTCTTAATTAACTTTCTCAATGAAAACATTAATTATGACGTTGCAGTCATGATTCTGCAAGGCCTTGCAAAATGATACTCATTTCATAAGATTATTGATTTGCAATATGACACTAAAACATATAAAATAAGACTGTGATTCGCAGGTTGTTTTAAAGCCAAGAAGGCAATAACTTAAATTTTACTCTAAAATCCTCTAGTTAGAAGAACTTTGCACTAACAGCATTGACCAGCCTTTCAAGCTTAGCTAACTCTCCCTTACTAGCATTGTATCCCGTTTTTATGTCATTGAGGCTTGGCATGACTGTTCAGTATGGTATCCTATATGGTTGTAGATACTAATAATGTTGCTTCTGTTACTGATTCAATAGTTTGCTTTTTCTATCGTGGTTTTGGCCAAATTACTCTACTCTTTTTTGTTTTGTTTTTCGTATTGAGTTCCGTATGAACGTCCTCCATATGAGTACCCAGATTCCCAAAATCTTCTTCAGCCTGACAGCCAGCAAGAAGTCGTAGCCAGGAAAGATCCAAAAACACACTGCATCGGACCTACCAGAGAGATGTGCACAACCTGCTGATCGCCGTTCAAGACGAAAGCGAGGACATCACTGCATCAGTAAACCCGAGGGATAATTGGTGGCTCCTCCGTGGTATTTTGGCTGCCTCGGGAGGCAGAAGTTGAACTAAGGTCCAAGGTAATGGTTACTGATATTTTTGCTTGTTGTTTCGATGATTCTCGATAGCGATGATTATTGTTTCGTGATGATATTTTGTAACTATTAATTTTTTGCTTTATTTTACATTTTTCCCACAACGTCATTTTTTTGTGTTCTTAAGTCGGCTATAATAAATAAATAAATTTTGTCTGGAGGCTTACCCATTTGCAAACAACGATAAAAAGGGAAGCTGACTTTACTAGCCAGCTCGTATGCACATCTTGAAGTACTTAACCCCTTGCGGAGTTTCTAAGATGAGTATTTTCTAGGCAACACCATCCTACATCTAATTACTTTTGAAACTCAGGAATGGTTAATAAGATGAATAATTTCTTATTTTTCCGTTAAATTATTCACTGGCTCTTAATTGTCTCCTTTATAAGTAATTAGTAGGTTATTTATTCATGGGAAAGTCTCTAATCCTTATGGAGGTTCTTAGGGAAGTTTCCTGGAAAAAATTAGGCAACAGTTTCTTTTGCGTTAATTGTGACAAAACTTGTTAAGGTCTAGAAAAGAACTTCGAATATTAGAAAATTCCCCAATTATAAAATTTGGGTAAAAAATTAATCAAAATGTAGGATCTTGAGCTTACTACAGTTTTTTTTTAATAAATATATATACAGCAATAAAAATCCCATTGCTTGGTGCACCATAAGGTGCATGTTGGGGTTCCAACCCCTGTTTCTTTTCCTTTCAGATAAATGACCTGATTTCTTTTTCTTAATTACATTTGCTTATAGTATAATTTCAAAAGACAGGTTAAATTCCGTTACTAAGCGATAGTGGTTTTGCAACAGGTAAGCAGTGAACCAAGTCTATTTTTTACTTCCTGGTTTGGGAGTCATTGAGAGATAAATCTAAGAGTTAGAATTGGGTTTGAATGGGGATGTAGCTGATTGGCTGGACCAAGCGGAGGTCCACCCATACAAACAGTGCGGTAAAAATTATTATTATATTTTAGTCTGCGTTTTGACCCCGATTGGGGAAGGATATTTCTATTGTTATACGTGACCCTTTTGGAAGAATACAAGGAAGGTATTTTCTACAAACTGTGTACTATCTTCCGTAACCCAGGCAGGGTAGGAATAGAGCTACGAGGTACCGTCATTCTTATATTGACAGGGAGGTTTGTTACCTCCAAGGAGAGAGTTAAAAGATTTTCTAGCCGTAACCCAAGGCGGGTACATTTGGCTTTAGAAAGTGGCCATTTGACCACTCGATCGCGTTTTCATACCCTGGGACAGGGTATACTGTAAATAGGGTAGTACCAAACCCGATATTTGCAGAACCGTTGGGGTAAGAGCGGGAATCTCACTAACATTTGGGCCGACAAGGGGTTCTCTCCTTCGAGTAAGTGGCATAGCAACCTTTTTATGCCATTTTTGCATAAATAAGTGGCGACACCCGTACTTACACCCCAATAAGTGGTGCCAGCGGTATGCAGCACTACGAACATTGGTGGCCGCAAGAACTGGAATTATTAACAGCGTTGATAATAAAAGAATTCCGCGTTTTCGAAGAGACAAGTAATTTAGCCTACAAAAGTAGCCTTTTGTGGTTACAGAGGCTATATATAAAAAATCGCAAAGAGAAATTTTTTATCTGAGCTGTGCCTAGTCGGATAATAATAAGTAACAAAATTTAAGAATCAATAGATCACGCGAATAATTAATTTGTAAGACAAGGGAGGCTGCGCCGCCCACTTAGGACCCACGTAGAATCGGCAAATTAAACAGGAAACAATTTTCACGAAAGAATAAACAGAGACATTGATAAAAAAATTTCATTCGGACGGAAGACGTTAAGTAAACCTTGAAATAATGGCGGACAAACGAAGAATTCAGACAAGATCGCCCGCGGCAAAACAAAAATAGGATTTAGACACACAATTGTATGCGACTCTCACTGGAAATACCCTAAGAAAAACACCATCAGACAGAACCATATATCACTCAACAGATGAAATAGACATTTCTGGGACGTGTGAAGAGGAAATCTTCAAAACAAAATCAGTAATAGAGTGATCTCCAGTACGAACGAGAGAAAAAGAAAAAAGTCTAAGGCAAATTCAGAAAGAATTAATCTCAGAGAGAGAAACCCGAACAAAAGAAACAGTGGCGATAATACATGAGGAAAAATCATTACAGGAAAGAACGGGTAAAACAAAACAAGCTCGCCCTTCAGAGAAGGTACAAAAAGTAGGGGAGTTGCGGGGAGAAGAAAATATTATACAACGAACAGACTCAGAAAACGAAGTAAGAGAATATAAAGACAGTGAGATTCAGAGTAGGCCAAGTAGCAGGAGTAGTAGAAGTTCAATTTCCAGCAGGAGCTCACGAAAAAGTACCCAAATAGATATGACACAACAACTATTATATTTCATGGAGAAAGAAAGAGAGAAAGATAGACAAGAAAGAGAACGAAAGGAAGAGGCTGATAGGATAGCTAGAGAAAAAAAGGAAGAGGCTGATAGGATAGCCAGAGAAAAAAAGGAGGAGGCAGACAGAGAGGAAAGAAAATACATAATGGAAATGATTCCAGGGAGAAATTCCCAAGAGCCACAGAAATTGTCTACAATAGAGGTAATGCAGGCAATAAACCTGCAACCAATGAAAGAAAATGAAGATGTACATTTATACATATACAATTTTGAAAAAAACGGCAGAATTTAGCGGATTGCCGAGAGAAAATTGAGTGACAAGAATACAGCCCCTCCTTAACTACAAAGCACAAATTGCATATAAAGCATTACCAATGGAGTACTCAAAAGATTTTGAAAAACTAGAGCAAGCCATATTTGAAAAATTTCAACTCTTCCCCGAGCTCTTCCAAAGAAGGTTTAGAAGCGAAAGAAAACGAGACAACGAAACTTATAAAGAACACGGGTACAAATTGAAAGATATGTGTTAAAAATGGCTAGAGATAGAAAACTATATAATATTAGAAAACCTGAAGAAATAAAAGATAAGATAACGGGAATAGTGAATAAAACAGCGATGGAACAATTCTTAGAAAATACCCATCCAAATATGAGAATATACTTTAAAGAGAAAAACCCACAAACAATTGAAGAAATGTCCGAATTAGCAGACAGGCACACTGAAATTAGGAGGGAGGCATTCCCACAAAGAAAAAGGTTAGGAGGAAATGGTAGGAAAGAATACCCGTACGCAGAAAATAAAAAGAATGCTAGCCAAATGTGGCAAACACAAGGAGAAGTAACATGCTACCACTGTAACTTGGGCGGCCACTATAGCACCAATCGCCCAAATAAAGACGGTAGAAAATACGGCCAAAAACAGGAACAGTATGACGTTACCTGTTATAACTGTAATAAACGAGGACATTATGCCTCAGATTGCCGTAGCGCGAAAAAAAATTACGACAATAATTACAGAACAAGGGACGATGGGGCAAACGAAAGACAGGACAATTCGAGAAACGATCGATCCCGAGAGAATTGGAAAAAGTCTCAAACGTATAAGAGAACCGCATGGGTTAAAAGCCCTGAGAATATGAAAACTTGCGCATTTGCAGAATCACACAAAGTATGTGGGGAACTATATGGTAAATCGGTAGAAATAGCTATTGATTCCTGCAGCGACCAAACCTATGTACGGGATGACTTGATAAAGAAAACAGACATAAATTACAAAAATAAAGTGACATCGCTATGCTACTATGGAGCAGAACATAAATGTCCGACAGCTCAGGTCATAATAGAATTAGCCAATAAAGAGGGAAATACGGTTAAAAAAGAATTAAAAGTAGGGGTTGGACCTACTCTTGCAGTAGACGTTTTATTAGGGGGAGATTTCGGAAATATCGAAAACTTTCTTGCACTAAAAGCAACCTCCATGATAAAAAGAGTAAATGCGGTGACACGAAGTCAAGAAAAAAATAAAAGGGAGGCTGTGCCGCCCACTAATGAAAATGATGATCAGAATATACAAAACCCATTTCAATTTAAAGACGAGATGTTCATAAAAAGTGCGAAACTAAGAAAACCGAAAAGCCATAAAAGGGCAGACAAAAAGAAATATAACCATAAACAAGGTTTAAAAAAGATATTATCAACTTGTGTAAAAGATGCAAAGATTGTCAATTAGTCGCATACAAAAAACCAAATGAAAAAGTTCCAATGAAAAAAATGCCAATTTTCGGCAAACCATTTGAGAGAATTTCAATGGACATTGTAGGTCCACTTCCAAAATCTAGGGCTGGAAACAGATTCATTCTAGTTATTAATGATCTGGCTACGAGATACCCAGAAGCTATCCCAATGCGAACAGTAAAATCACCAAAAATCGCAGAAGAATTAGCGAAATATGTCTCACGTCACGGAATCCCAAAGGAAATTTTAACAGATAATGGAACAAATTTTATATGGACATACATCCGAAAATTATACGAAATTCTCGGCATTAAACAAGTATTAACTACTCCATTCCATCCTCAGACAAATGGAGTGACAGAAAGATTTAACGGAACCCTAATTAGTATGTTGAGACGTTTTGTAAGAGATAATGTAAACCAATGGGACAAAATGCTTCCTTATGTCCTTTTTGCATACAGAGAAACTCCACACCAAGCTACAGGGTTCTCGCCATTTGAGTTACTACATGGGAAAAACCCGAGGGGGGTGTTAGACATTTGAAAGGAATCATGGGAGAACGAGGAGCAAAATGATGAAACAGTGATAACCCACTTGCTGTCACTACGAGAAAAACTGCATAAATACCATGAAATTGCCAAGCAAGCACAGGGGGAATATGCAGAAAAAACGAAAATATGGTACGATAAATCCGCCCGAATGTGCGAATTCACGGAAGGGGATGAAGACCTCATATTGCTACCGGACGGAAATAATAAATTGGAAGTAAGATGGAAAGGACCATTTAAGGTGAAAAAGAAAATGAATGATGTAAATTATATGATAGAATTAGAAGGAGCAAGGAAAAAGGAAGAAGTTTATCATGTGAATTTACTGAGGAAATTTAACAGGGAGAATAAAAGGGGAAACCACAAAGATCTGCAGAAGCGCTGCCTCATAATTTCGACCTACGAAAATTACGAGCAAAGTGCCCCTATGGGTACAATAGACCTGGCGGAAACACATATAAATACCATCGAAAGAGTTTTGTCACAAACACATCTGAGCCGAGCTCAGAAAGACCAATTGAAACATTTATTCACGGAATTTGCAGACGTATTAACAGACCGAATCGGAAAAACAAAAGATGTGGTACATAAAATACCAGTAAAAAACAACAAACCAATAAAACAATACCCGTACCAATAAAACAATACCAGAAGCCAAAGGGAAAGAAATGAAAAAAGAAATAGACCGAATGCTCGATTTAGGCGTTATAGAACCATCGAATTCAGAATATGCAGCGCCAGTCGTATTAGTCCCGAAGAAGGATGGCTCCATTCAGTTTTGCGTAGACTACAGAAAACGGAATAATATTTCCGAATCAGACGCGTACCCAATACCAAGAATGGATGAAATTCTAGAGTCAGTTGGCTCCGCAAAATTTATATCAATTTTAGACTTGAGAAGGGGATATTGGCAAGTAAAGATGCACCCAGAAGATTGAGCAAAAACAGCTTTTATTACGCCTTTTGGGTTATACCAGTTTAGGTATATGCCTTTTGGACTAAAACGGGCACCAGCAACATTCCAAAGACTAGTAGATTGTATCTTAAAAGCATTACCATATACAAAAGCCTACTTGGATGATATTATGAGTATTTTCAAACTCGTTCAATGAACATATAACTCATATGGAACAAGTATTGACCAGGCTGAGGAGAGCAGGATTAACCCTGAATGTAGAAAAATGTAAATTGGTACAGTCAGAAACATAATACCTGGGACACAAAATAGGAAACGGTATCATAACCCCATTAAGGGAAAAAACAGAAAAAATTAAAAGCGCAGCAGTCCCGAATACAAAGAAAAAAGTTCGGTCATTTTGGGGTTGGCAGGATATTATCAAAAATTCATACCAAATTTTGCAACGATTGCTACACCTTTGACGAAGTTAACAAGGAAAGGGGCCGTAGACCCCGTTAAATGGTCAAAAATGGAACAAAATGCTTCGATACGCTGAAAGATGCTCTTTGTAGCGAAAGAATACTGAGAAATCCAGATTTTTCCTTACCATTTGTGCTACAAACTGACAGTTCAGATTACGGATTAGGGGTAGTTTTATCCCAAAATTTTGAAGATGGGGAACATCCAATCATATTTATATCCAGAAAATTGTCAAACGCAGAATTAAATTATAGCACGATTGAAAAAGAATGTCTTGCGATAATATACGCAGTCAAAAAAATCGACTATTATGTATATGGACGAAAATTTAAAATAGCTACAGATCACAACCCATTGAAATGGCTAAATATAATGAAGCCAGATAACCGAAGATTGGCACGATGGGCCCTGTGCCTACAAGAATACGAATTCGAAATAAAATCAAGACCGGGGACAGATAACGGGAACGCTGACGGCATGTCCAGATTGGAATAAAGATATATATAAATAGAAAAAAAAATAATAATAAATAAATAAATAAAAAAATAAAATAAAATGTTGGATAGGCTGTGCCTTGAAAACATAAATAATAGGGAGAAAAATAAAATGTTGGATGGGCTAACTTTTGTCCAGTAACCCTAATCATAGTTGTTATTCTTCATGGGAACCGACAATTATTTCCGGCAAATTGTATTCAGTGGGAGATGTATCTAACTTTCATCTTCAATTAGCATCAACGCATATTCTGCCTTTAATTATCCCAGGGGAGGAACCCAGAAAAAAGGCGATTCATGGTTCGCGAAAAATTTTACTTCATTTCCAGTAACCTTATCGTTTTCAAAGGCCTTTGTATTTTCGGCCATAGATTATTTGAAATTATGCCAAGGGGCAATTTACTTTTTGATTGAGATGTGGGGTTGTTTCCACAATGGAAATTAAGAGGCTAGTGCAGCCAATTTTTCACGACGGCTGGCATCATCACAGGTGCCAGAAACTGATTCTCTGCTCCTCTCAAATGTAAATTCGTGAGAGCGAGAAAATTTGTTGTTTTGAATTGTGCTGCGCACAATCATTACCACAGTTTATAAAATTATCCAGTATAATCTTTCCCTATCTCACCCATTATAAAAACCCAGACCAAGGTGCGAGTGCTCCAGAGAACGTTTTTGCAGATAGAAACATAAGCGGCATCAGATCTTTTCACGGGTAGACAAGTCAGACGCGAAACAATCGGAAACAAGTGGAAACCCGCTATTACGAATAATGTACTTTGTAACCCTCTTGGACGCGAAACTTACAGTTATAATAGAAATAATCGAAACAAGTAACCCGCTAATGCAGAAAGTAGTGGGAGGAGCTTTTTGTTCGTACCGAGAATGAAGACAAGAATGATCTGCGATACACTTACTGATAATTCTATAAACTGTGATCATTATCTACGATTCTTGAAGATTTCAACTTTCAAAAGTTAGTGTGGATGCTATGCGATTTAGACCATGGTGGTCCTACAGTAGGGACGTGTCGAGGACGACCGATCCAGAGCCAAGCGGTGGAAGAGAGAAGGCAAATGGATTTTGTAAAGTTGAAGTTAAGTGTTTATGTTTGTAAGGGTGGACCAAGGTAGCGCGTGGGCGGTCATTTATCTTAAGGGGGGAGGTGTTGGGGTTCCAACCCCTGTTTCTTTTCCTTTCAGATAAATGACCTGTTTTCTTTTTCTTAATTACATTTGCTTATAGTATAATTTCAAAGACATGTTAGATTCCGTTACTAAGCGATAGTGGTTTTGCAATACGTAAGCTGTGAACCAGTTTATTTTTTACTTCCTGGTTTGGGAGTCATTGAGGGATAAATCTAAGAGTTAGAATTGGGTTTGAATGGGGATGTAGCTGATTGGCTGGGCCAAGCGGAGGTCCACCAATACAAACAGTGCTGTAAAAATTATTATTATGTTTTAGTCTGCGTTTTGACCCCGATGGGGAGGATATTTCTATTGTTATATGTGACCCTTTTGGAAGAATACAAGCAAGGTATTTTCTACAAGCTGTGTACTATCTTCCGTAACCCAGGCAGGGTAGCAATAGAGCTACGAGGTACCGTAATTATTATATTGACAGGGAGGTTTGTTACCTCCAAGGAGAGAGTTAAGAGATTTTCTAGCCGTAACCCAAGGCGGGTACATTTGGCTTTAGAAAGTGGCCAATTGACCACTCGATCGCGTTATCATACCCTGGGACAGGGTATACTGTAAATAGGGTAGTACCAAACCTGATATTTGCAGAACCGCTGGGGTAAGAGCGGGAATCTCACTAGCATTTGGGCCGACAAGGGGTTCTCCCCTTCGAGTAAGTGGCATAGCAACCTTTTTGCGCCATTTTTGCATCAATAAGTGGCGACACCCGTACTTACACCCGAATAAGTGGTGCCTGTGGTAGCTAGCACTACGAACAGTGCACCATATGTCTTGATGCACCACTAGTGCAATGCTCATTTTAAAGTACCAAGGACAGTGAAAATGCAATGCTAAAATGAAATGAAATGAACTGCTAAATAAAATGAAATACTAAAATGAAAAATTAATCGATTTCCGGTTAACCTTAAACTTAACCATTTCAGAAGAAGATTTCATTCTGCAATGTCTGAAAAATTAAAACTTTACAAAAATAGGTAGCTTGAAGCTATTGACTCCAGAAAAAGAAAATTGTCAAAATAAATAATTTGAATTTATCCCTAAAAACTACTGCCTAGACATATTATATTTTTAGTGGCCTGACTTTTCTGCGAGTCAATCCATATCTTATAGTTAATTTTCGTTCAGCTACTCTCCACCTCTGGCCAAAATAAGGTGGACACCTAAGCCAGTTTTGCAGGCCAGTTTACAAATAACATCCTACTACACTTGTGAACTTATCATATGCATTGTTATTATAAGTAACCATTTTAATACTTAGTTTTATCATACCATATTTGTCGGTCACAATATAGCCACACTTGTCGATAAAATCAAAATAACGCACAACTAGGTCGTTTAATAATTTTTTCCTAGTTGAACATTGTTGAACTGTCAAGCATAATGTTTTTTCATAAATCTATACGATTTAAAAGATATCGCAGAAGTTGCTATTTTCATTTGTAGTGTTGTAACTGGTAAAATTGGTCACGATAAAATTGGGTATTTACCGTAATTTTACGTACCCCCGTAAAATTCGTATTTTATTTATTTTACGTAATTTATACATTTTACGTAAATTACGTATTTCACCTATTTTACCGGTATCTTACATATTTTACTGACATATTTATGACGCCTTGTAATTTTCAGAGCACAAAAGCGCGAAGAAGCTGTCAAAAAAAATTGAATATGATTTTGTTTTGTGTATAGCTGCGTTATCAAACAGTTCGTGGTAACGAACTGTAAGTAAGGAGCGACCCGGCTCAATGGTAACCGAAACTCTAGAAAACGGTATTTTGATACAAATAGATACATCAAAAGAATCAGATTTTAATGCTGATTTCAAATATATAAGTTTCATCAAGTTTGATTCTACTCATCAAAAGTTAGGCGCCTGAGAAAATTTGGCTGATTTTCGAAAAAAGGAGGAAAGACCCCCTAAAAGTTATAGAACCTTAATGAAAATCACACCATCATATTCAGCGTATCAGAGAACCCTACTGTAGAGGTTTCAAGTTCCCATCTACAAAAATGTGGAATTTTGCATTTTTTGCCAGAAGAAAGATCACGGGTGCGTGTTTATTTGTTTTGTTTTTTTTTTTTTTTCCCAGGGGTGATCGTATCGACCCAGTTGTCCTAGAATATCGTGGGAGGGCTCATTGGAATGGAAATTAAAAGTTCTAGTGCCCTTTTTAAGTGACCAAAAAAATGGAGGGCAACTAAGCCCCCTCCCACGCTCATTTTTTTCCCAAAGTCACCTGATCAAAATTTTGAGATAGCCATTTTGTTCAACATGTTCGAAAATATAATAAGTATGTCTTTTAGGATGACTTAATCCCCCAAAATTCCCGGGGGGAGGGCTGAAAGTTATGAACTTTACCCTATGTTAACATATAGTATTGGTTATTTGGAAGTATACAGACGTTTTCAGGGGAGATTTTTCCCGGTAGTGGGGGAGGGGGTGGGTGGGTCGGGGGTTATGTGGGAGGATCTTTCATGAAGGAAGTTTTCATGGGGGAAGGGACATTACTATGAAGGGGACGCCGGACTTCCCAGCATTATTTAAAAAAAAATCAGAAATTTAATATAAAAAAACAAGTATTTCAACTGCAATAGCAGCAACATCGAAACTTCAAACGAACAGAAAATATTACATATATGATTGGGTTCACCCCGTAGTCAATATCTCGCTCTTTAAGCCAAAGATTTTTTAGTACTTTCATAAGAGCTATTTATTCTAATTAACGGCCTTTGTGATTAAGCGGTCATTTTTAAAGAATTGGAACAAAATTCGAACTTTCGCTTAAAGAGCAAGGTATTGACTAGGGGACGAACCCCCTAATAAACAAATTAAAAATATATGAATATAGAACTTCGTTACGTAAGTTAATTCGTAAGTTACGTATATTTATTACTATTAAAAACGTTCGTAAATAAAATTAAACAAGTTTCGAGAAAGCCATTTAACTAAATAAAAGTATATTAATATGAAAATTTTGTTTTAATTATTCATGTACGGTGAGCCAAGATCAAAACCTGCATTTATTCAAAAACTGTTCAAAAATTAAATAAAAAAACAAGTTTTTTAACTGAAAGTAAGGAGCGACATTAAAACTTAAAACGAACAGAAATTATTCCGTATATGAAAGGGACTGTCCCCTCCTCAACGCCTCGCTCTTTACGCTAAAGTTTGACTCTGTCTCACAACTTTATTTTTTAAAACAATAAAAAACTTTAGCGTAAAGAGCGAGGCGTTGAGGAGGGGACAGTCCCTTTCATATACGTATATTTATTACTAATAAAAACGTTCGTAAATAAAATTAAACAAGTTTCGAGAAAGCCATTTAACTAAATAAAAGTATATTAATATGAAAATTTTGTTTTAATTATTCATGTACGGTGAGCCAAGATCAAAACCTGTATTTATTCAAAAACGTTCAAAAATTAAATAAAAAAAACAAGTTTTTTAAACTGAAAGTAAGGAGCGACATTAAACTTAAAACGAACAGAAATTATTCCGTATATGAAAGGGGCTGTCCCCTCCTCAACGCCTCGCTCTTTACGCTAAAGTTTGACTCTGTCTCACAACTTTATTTTTTAAAACAATAAAAAACTTTAGCGTAAAGAGCGAGGCGTTGAGGAGGGGACAGCCCCTTTCATATACGGAATAATTTCTGTTCGTTTTAAGTTTTAATGTCGCTCCTTACTTTCAGTTTAAAAAACTTGTTTTTTTTATTTAATTTTCAGGTTTAAAAGGCGGTCTGCCTGACTTAGGTTTCTTGTTATCAGAACGATAAAGTATACTATAGTACCGGTAATTATAATTTTAAAATGGTAAAATATTAGCTGAAATAAAATTATATTAGTTCTGTGACTGTTAAAGACAGAAAGGGCTAGAAGCAGAACTGACATATGACAATGGAGAAAAAACTTATATAGTCGAGAAAATGAGGATGATAAGCAAGCGGACAAAAAAGAAGCGAAAATGATAGAAGCAGATATTTCGTCAGGGACTTCCTCCTAGCCGTCTTCAATGCTCAAAAGAAAGAAGGACAACTAATCTTTTGAATTAACTTTAACTGTGGCAAAAGAAAGTCTTAATCAAACAAACCAAAAAAAAGAAAACAAGCCAAAATAAATGAAAGATTTTCATCAATCAGACTGGGCAATAATTCTCGGATTAGTGACTGACCTAATTTTAATTAAAAGTGTCGACAGATGATCTTAATTTAAACTGAAGAAAAATTTCATTTGAAGCCTTTAACTTTAAGTTATTATAAATTGGGTGTATAGGTATATAAATTGTGTTTATAAATAAGTGTATATAAATTGGGTAGATTGGGTGTTATTACAAATTGGGTGTATAGGTATATAAATTGTGTATATGAATAAGTGTATATAAATTGGGTAAATTGGGTGTTATTATAAATTGGGTGTATAGGTATATAAATTGTGTATATAAATAAGTGTATATAAATTGGGTAAATTGGGTGTTATTATAAATTGGGCGTATAGGTATATAAATTGTGTATATAAATAAGTGTATATAAATTGGGTAAATTGGGTGTTATTATAAGTTGGGTGTATAGGTATATAAATTGTGTATATAAATAAATGTATATAAATTGGGTAAATTGGCTGTTTATTATAAGTTGGGTGTTATCAGGTATATAAATTGTGTATATAAATAAGTGTATATAAATTGGGTAAATTGGGTGTTATTATAAGTTGGGTGTATAGGTATATAAATTGTGTATATAAATAAATGTATATAATTGGGTAAATTGGGTGTTATTATAAATTGGGTGTATATTATAAATTGGGTGTATATCTCCAGTATCTCTATTAAAAGGAAGGTCTTAGTTTATGGATTTGCTTGATATTTCAATTGCCTCCTAAAAGAATATGGGAAGCCATTTGCTCATATATTAAAGCCGCCTCATTAAAAAGAGCTACATGATCTGGATTTTCAACAACGTAGAGGGCCAAAGAAGAATCAATGTCCTCAATAGCCCTTTTCTATGGTTTACCCTGCTTTTCAACGAATGGCTACCGAATGAGTTATCACTGACTACAGTGTCTTAAAAAAATTTGTGTTCTAGTTTAACGGCCCTTGTGTTTCGACAGTTGTTTGAAAGAATCTTCAGATAATACAGAATTAGCTCTAAAGGAGAGACGACTTGATGGTGGAGGTAGAAATTAATATATAATCCTCAGGGTCATATCCAGGACTTTCGTCTAGGGGGGTGGGGTGGGGCTACGGAACATGCACGGTCACCTGAATCAGAATCTAAGTCTGAATTAGAGGAACTAGATTTGCAAGCAAATCCCGTTGAAGCCTGTCTTCACGTCTGTGAAAGTGACTGAATGTTCGGTTCTTAGTATCCAGTACATAGTTAATCAAATTCATCAAAGTGTGGCAACCTCTTTTTTTGTCGTATTCGGTACTTTTATACACAAATAAAAAATAACATGTATATTATGTGAGGAATGTGGCTGAATACGGCTATTTAAATATGCAAGGCTGTTAGAATAACATTTCTTACGGTTTAAATGTAGAAAAAAAATTGAATATTATGATTTTACTCCCAAATAATGGTAAACGTGATTTGTTAATTAATTTTAGTATTAATTATTTTTTTTACAAAATAGATTTCTGAAATCGGGCACTGTCCAATTGCTGAGGTATAGAATACGAAAGGGGTAAACTAGACAGTTAATAAAATTGATGAAACTCTAGATGAAGGGGAATTACCTTTTTTAAGCCCTGCAAATCGGAATCATTAAAAAACTTCATTAAAAGATGTAAGTGATGCTTAAAAAGAAATGCTCAACTGGTCTTGTAGAAACAAGGACACTCTAAAACACAAATTTTACCACCTTATTTTACATTATTTTACCAATTTCATCCTATTTTAACCAATTTTACTTATCGAATTTTATTTTAGAGTAATTTTACAACACTACTCATACGGCATGTCCAAATACAAAATTCTAGTAGTTACTTTGATAAATCTCTACTGATTCTGCCCCTTCCTTTGGTTCGTTGAATGAAAAAACTCTAATTGATTTGTCCCGAAAATTTACGCTGAAATTAAAGAAGGAAATATTAAAGATTATTTACCGACCAATAATGTTTTAACATTAAATTTATTATATTTTTTGTGTGTATTTATTTTAGTTTACCCGTACTGGGGTGGCCTTCCACATCCATCCTGTGCAGTATTTCTTTCTTTCTGTTTTCTTTCTTTCTGTCTTTCTTTCAGTATTTTAGTTTACCCGTACTGGGGTGGCCTTCCTCATCCATCCTGTGCAGTATTTCTTTCTTTCTGTTTTCTTTCTTTCTGTCTTTATTTCTGTATTTTAGTTTACCCGTACTGGGGTGGCCTTCCTCATCCATCCTGTGCAGTATTTCTTTCTTTCTGTTTTCTTTCTTTCTGTCTTTATTTCTGTATTTTAGTTTACGCCGTACTGGGGTGGCTTCCTCATCCATCCTGTGCAGTATTTCTTTCTTTCTGTTTTCTTTCTTTCTGACTTTATTTCTGTATTTTAGTTTACCCGTACTGGGGTGGCCTTCCTCATCCATCCTGTGCAGTATTTCTTTCTTTCTGTTTTCTTTCTTTCTGTCTTTATTTCTGTATTTTAGTTTACCCGTACTGGGGTGGCCTTCCTCATCCATCCTGTGCAGTATTTCTTTCTTTCTGTTTTTACCTTTTATTGTTGTTTTTTGGTTAACCGAGCTTATTTTTGTTATTATTAACATTATGACGAGATATATTGTTTTTTCTTAATGATATGTCTTACTATTTACATATCCAGCCTTACTATTTACGAGCTCTGCTCTCCGTCAGGAGCTAATGTTTTTTTGCAATATTAACTGAAATAAATAAAACAGTTAAATAAAAGAATTAAGCCAATCAGAGTCGAGATTTTGACTCGGATATATTCCCAGATATTTATTCTCATTTTTATAAGAGTAATAGTTGTTTACATGAGTATAATACCAAAATTGAGTATAACCTTGTGATTGAGCAATTGAGCAGGATTTACGATACGCCATTTGGGACCGGGTGTTTGGAATTTGCTTCCGGTGAGTATTATGGCGGCTGAACATCTGCACAAATATAAGAAAATACTAGAAAATTATATATATTTGGAGGGTGGATGAGGGACCATAGTTTGTGTGTATTTTTTTGACGAGAGAGATTGATTTTTTATATTTATTTTATGTATTATTATTATATTTATTTATATATTTATTTTGTAGAGCTATTTAGCTTAATTTACGGATAATGATTGCTGTAGTCGTCCATCCTCAGAATTTTGTTTCTTCTTCGGCGGCTACTTGTTAAATGATTAAGTGGTGTATTATGTTTAATAAGTCTAATTCAATTCAATAACAAAACTTACTTTTTTCTTTTATCAGTAAGCCTGTGGTGTGGCACAGTCATTAGACTTATCATTTGGTATTATTCCATTGCTGTGTTAATTGTTGTTGACATTTACCATTGAAAAGGCTCAGTTTGCCTTTGTAGGTCAAAACGGCTTGAGATTTTCCTAAGCGAATATTTCTAAGAAGGGCAATCGTCTTCTCTAGATTTGTGAAGAATATCCTTTCTTAATATTACACTAAAAATGACCCAAAAGTACTCCAAGAATAGGTTTTGAAAGCACCCTTTTTAAGGTGTTTCTTTTAAAAGAGGAAAGTTAAAAATTTCCTATAAAATAGGATAGAAAAGTCATCTTTCAAAAATTTCAAAGTACCGATAATGACATTAATTAACTCATTCTTTCATGACTATTTATTACCATTTTTTGTCGACCATAACTGACCATTGTTATATTTTTCTTTTATATCTTAATTACCAAAAAAAACTGTAAAATATCAGAATACAAATTTGAAAATACAAATTTTTGAATTTTGTTTTGTAGAGATTTTTGTTAGAATTTCGATAAGAGTTGTTGATTACATTTAATACGTCTTTATTAAACCAGTATGTTAAAAAGTTAGAATAATATTAGTGAATCTCCACGAAAATATGTACTGGAAATTGAAGTGTAATTTTAAAAATGATATTAAGTAATGGTGCTAAACCTGAAATAATTGTGACAGAAAATAATAAGAGGGGAATGAGTAATATTATGGAGTGCTAATCGTTAGTATTTTTCAAGATTTTCTTTTATTCCTGTTTTGCTGCTGTAACAAACTATCTATAAAGTAGTTTCTACCAAGTTTCTACGTTTATATTATGCTTACCCATTTTCTTCCATATATTAAATAAAAAAAAAGAAAAAAAAACACTGCAAAAATTATAATAGGAGCTTTGCGATTCTATATGCGGTTCATCTCGCGTGTCTACTGGATTCTAAACAAGCACCCCTTAAACTTAACCATTCCGAAAAAAAACTTCATTCTGCAAGGTTGA